>CAMKVN010001874.1:0-16029 GCA_946474995.1 Funneliformis geosporum
TAATTAAATACTAATAATCAATAAAAATAACTTACAATCTAAAATTTTAAATTATTTTTTTAAATAAAAAATTTAGTTGAGTTTAAATTACAGTTTAAAGTATAATTAAATACTTATAATCAATAAAAATAACTTACGATCTATTATATTATTAATCAATAATTATATTTCAAATAAAAAATTTAGTTGAGTTTAAATTGCAGTAAAAAGTATAATTAAATACTGAGAATTAATAAAAATAACTCACATTCTTTAGTAGTTTTTTGATTTTAAATAAAAATTTAGTTGAGTTTAAATTACAATAAAAAATATAAATACTTATAATCAATAAAAATAACTTACCAACTATTATATTATTAATCAATAATTAATTTTTTAAAAAAAATTTAGTTGAATTTAAATTACAGTAAAAAGTATAATAATCAATAAAAATAACTTACACTCTTTAATAGTTTTTTGATTTTTTGGTTATAAAAAATTTAGTTAAGATATAATTATAGTAAAAGTATAAATAATCAACAAAAATAACTTACGACCTATAATATTATTAATCCATAATTATTTTTTTAAATAAAAAATTTAGTTGAGTTTAAATTATAGTAAAAAGTAGAATTAAACACTAATAATTAATAAAAATAACTTACTCGCTTTAGTGTTTTTTATTATTTTAAATAAATAATTTAGTTGAGTTTAAATTATAGTAAAAAGTATAATTAAATACTTACCAACTAATAATAATATATTTTTAAATAACAATTTTAGTTTAATTTAAATTACAATAAAAAGTATAATTAAATACTGATAATAAATAGATATAACTTACAATCTATTATATTATTAATGAATAATTATTTTTTTAAATAAAAAATTTAGTCATTTAAATTACAGTAAAAAGTATAATTAAATCAATAAAAAATAACTTACTAGCTATTTTATTATTAATTAAGAATTATTTTTTAACATAAAAAATTTGGTTGTTTAAATTATAGTAAATGTATAATTAAATACTGAATCAATAAAAATAACTTACGATCTATTATATTAATTATTAATTATTTTTTTAAATAAAAAATTTAGTTGAGTTTAAATTACAATAAAAAGTATAATTAAATACTGATAATCAATAAAATGACTTACAATCTAAAATTTTAAATTATTTTTTTAAATAAAAAATTTAGTTGAGTTTAAATTATAATAAAAATATAATTAAATCAATAAAAACAACTTACCCTCTTTAGTAGTTTTGGATTTTAAATTTAATCATTAATTATTTTTTTAAATAAAAAATTAGTTAAGTTAAAATTACAGTAAAAAATATAATTAAATACTAATAATTACTAAAAATAACTTACTTCCTTTAGTAGTGTTTTTTTGATTTTAAATTTAATTATTAATTATTTTTTTAAATAAAAAATTTAGTTAGGTATAAATTACAGTAAAAAGTATAATTAAATACTAATAATTAATAAAACCAACTTACCGCCTTTAGCAGTTTTTTTTGATTTTAAATTTAATCATTATTTTTTTAAATAAAAATTTAGTTAAGTATAAATTACAATAAAAAGTATAATTAAATACTGATAATCATAAAATAACTTACAATCTAAAATTTTAAATTATTTATTTAAATAAAAATTTAATTGAGTTTAAATTATAGTAAAAAGTTAATAATCAATAAAAATAACTCACAATCTAAAATTTTAAATTATTTTTTTAAATAAAAGATTTAGTGAATTTAGTTTAATTTACAGTAAAAAGTATAATTAAATACTGATAATCAATAAAAATAACTTACAATCTAAATTTTAAATTATTTTTTTTTAAATATAAAATTTAATTGAGTTTAAATTACAGAAAAAGTATAATTAAATACTAATAATCAATAAAAATAACTTACCCCCTTTAGTAGTTTTTTGATTTTAAATAAAAAATTTAGTTGAGTTTAAATTATAATAAAAAGTATAATTAAATACTTATAATCTATAAAAATAACTTACACGCTTTAGTAGTTTTTTGATTTTAAATAAAAAATTTAATTGAGTTTAAATTAAATAGAAAGTATAATTAAATACTAATAATCAATAAAAATAACTTACACTCTTTCGTAGTTTTTTGATTTTAAATAAAAAATTTATTTAAGTTTAAATTATAGTAAAAAGTATAATTAAATACTAATAATCAATAAAAAAAACTTACGATCTATTATATTATTAATCAATAATTATTTTTTTAAATAAAAATTTAGTTAAGTTTAAATTACAGTAAAAAGTATAATTAAAATAATAATTAATAAAAATAACTTACGATCTATTATATTATTAATTATTAATTATTTTTTTAAATAAAAATTTAGTTGAGTTTAAATTACAGTAAAAAGTAGAATTAAATACTGATAATCTATAAAAATAACTTACACACTTTAGTATTTTTTGATTATTTTAAATAAATAATTTAGTTGAGTTTAAATTACAGTAAATGGTATAATTAAATACTGATACTCAATAAAAATAACTTACACCCTTTAGTAGTTTTTGATTTTAAATAAAAAATTGAGTTTAAATTACAGTAAAAAGTATAATTAAATACTAATAATCAATAAAAATAACTTACAATCTAAAATATCATTATTTTTAAATAAAAAATTTAGAAGAATTTAAATTTTATTACAATAAAAAGTATAATTGATTAATTAATATATTAACTTTCTATAATATTAATAATATATTAGCATTTTTAATTGATATTGTAGTAACAATTATAGTTAATTTTAAACATAACTTACTTTCTATAAATAAAAATTTGGAGTTAAAATTTTTATAAAAATTATAATTATAATATACTTCATAAAAATAACTTACTGACTAAAATACCATTAAATTTTTTTTTAAAATAAATTAGTTATGTTTAAATTGATATATAAAAGATTATAGATAACTTACTCCCTATGGTAATATTAATCATTAGATATTGTTTATTAAAACGTTTAATCAAAATTTAATTGTATTAAGATATATAAAAGTTAAATGCCTTACATTCTATAAATAAATATTAAATTAAATTTAATTTAACAAATTAAAATATTATTTTTGACTAACGATAGGTAGATTATTCTTTACCATGCAATCCTTCTAATATTTTGAAAAACATGGTTAAATTATAATATTTGTTAAATACATATATTTGTTATTGTATTTACCTTCATCATCACTCGGAACTAATATAATTAACGAATTGCAGTATTATAGTTATTATATTTAATTTCATCACCAAGGTTAGTTTAACATTACAATTTTCGTGGTATTGGTTAATTATTTATGTTTACCTTCATCACATGAAGCTGATTCTTATTTGATAAAATAGTGAATAAAATGAGTAATGAATTATTATAATATTTAAATGTGGTTAATAATATATGGAATTACCGTTACCTTCTATTTTTTCTGATGAGGATACTTCCATAACATCCGATAATGACTCTGTGAATTTGTGAAATAAATTGTTTTTTATAAATCATCTAACCGTCAAATATACTCATTTAAGTTTTATTTCCGTTATTTTTGTTGGTGGAAATATGTACATATATTTTTTTTTTGGAATTTCTATTGAACTTTTACCTTTATTGTCACTATCAGACATTGTTATTATTTTTAAAAGAAAGCTTTTTTTTAAAATTAAAAAAAAATTATCTTGTATAACGATAATGGTGGTGATACATATTGTGTCAAGATATGAAGATCTTACAGTATTTGAGATACAGCATAACTTAATTGTATTATTTTTTGAAAATTATATTATGCAAGTTATTAATTATAATTATTATGAGGCGGTATGCCATGATGCATACTAAGCAAATTTCCACCTTAAAAAAAATAAATTTCAAATTTAGAAAATTCTAAATTATAAGTATTGTATCTCAGCTACGTTATTTAATTGATATTTAATTGACTTAGGCTGCAATTGTTCTTTCTATATACTTTATTTTTTAACGGATTTTTTGTATTAATAACATAAATTAAGGCAAATCCTTTGATTGATGATCTTCGTCATTCCTGAAGAATGGACCTTAATATGCTGTCACAAGCCCTGAAATTGTTGAAAAGATTACCGTAATCCATATTTCGAACCATTTGGTAAAATTGAAATGAAATTTGCGTCAGCTCAAGATGGAAAACAAGCCGAAATATGATGGAAATATACTGAAGAATTAATTAATTCTAAAAATGCTACCACACCATTAAGATTTTCATTATATTAAGTCACTTGAAAAAAAAATATTTAATATAAAAAAAAAAAAATTAAGGCGACCGGGTCACGAGAATCTAATTATTTTTTTTGCCCGGCCTTACATGTAAAATATATGCAATTTAGAGGGATTTTTAAGTACGTTTTAATATATAAAATTAACCTGAATCAATTGGGTTGAATCTTTATACAATGGCCGGATAAAAAAAAAAACAAAGTATTCAGGTTGAGTTCCTTGATTTTTCTTTCATTTTTTTATTTTATGTAATGAATTAATTATTTAAATGAAGTATTTTTTTTCGGGTTGGTAATAGTTGTATTCAACAATTATTTTGGAGATTTGAAACATGAATTCCAGCCAGATATGTTCAGGAAGTTTTAACGTTCATTTTTGAATGTTAAATTTAGTCTTTATGTTACTTTTAAGCATTTCTGAATTTCCAATTAATTAAAAGTAAAAAAATGGATAATAATAATATTTGAAAAACATTATTTTTACTTTCTCCATGCAATATTAAAATATCACACTTTTAAATTTGATAGTTGCAATTTATATCAAGGTATTAAGTGGATAGAAGAGGAAGGATAAGTTTTAAATTAATTCACTTTTTATTAAAAAAAATAAAATTTATAATTTGCTTTATAACGCAAAGTGATTAATACTGTATATTTATGATACGTTAATATATTAATCACGCGTATATTTATATTTGGAAATATTTGAAACAGATAAATGGAATACTGGAATTTTGAAAATTTCAATAAATAAAATTATTGGAAAACCTATTTTGAGTTGATTTACAATAAATCTTAAAACAAAATTTTGCAATTTTTAATAATAAACTCATTTTGTAAACTTTCATCAAATGATACAAACCCAATGTTTTAATATACATTTTCTATGGCTTTATATAGGAGTCCTAACTTAGAAAGATATTGATGCCATAATAACAAATTCAGATCTAATTGTAAGGTCGCTTCAATTTATATTTTTATATCACAATATATGTAAAATTATTTTAAATCTTTATTAACTCGAATTCAACTAACTTTTTGAAGCTAAAGTAATATCCTTATAATCCTATAACAATATGTTGCAATTTTATTATATTAGAATCATACAATAAACTCGTTGCCCTAAAGTTAAAAATATTTTTCTTTAAAAGATATATATAAAAGCCGCTTTCAAGCGAAAAAGAAACGAATGCAAGTAATTTTATTTAGACAATCTATAATTTACAATAAAAATAAAAAAGCAAAACATATTTGCAATCCTTAACCATAAAGATTTTATCAACTATATATATATTAAATCAATTCGCGATAATTTAGTGGTTTTAACGAAGCATTCAAATATAATATAATCCAGAAACATGGAAATAATTAAAAAAAATACTATTCTCTATCGTGGAAATCTATATAGTCAACATTTCATAGATATTGTGCGGGTAAACAATAAAAATAACTTAGTATAAAATATTATTTTTTTTAAAAAAAAGTTTAATTGAGTTTAAATTATAATTAATATAATTAAAAATATTTTTATATGGTACAGTACTTTCTATAATCGAATCGTACGTACCGGTTTGATCTCAATGATATTAAAACTATTGAGCATTCGATACTGAGATCATCTAAAGCTTATTTTCTTAATAAAAATATTTCAAAAAAAAAAATATCTTTAATAACAGTCGGTAGTTTTCTATTCCAAATATAAAGGTGGCCGATCAGCAAAAATAATACTTTTTTTTTTTTAAATTATCGTTATCAAATAATTTAATGGAAAGGAAAACCGGTAATTAAACATTTACTTAATTATGATTTGCACAAATAGCACAAATAGTCATTATTTATAATTCACATTAATTTTGCATATATAAATTTAATACTTGGCGCCATGTGCCCAACTTAATCCTTAAGTTGAATGTCACTAAATATAATTTTTTACGTTAAGGTTAATTAAATAGTTAAATTTTATAAAAAGAATAAATGCAAAATCTTTTTACACTAACTCTGGAATTGAAAAATGACAATATTTGTTTCGCTGCTCCCCGCAGAGAAGGAAGGAACCCGAATAGTAATGTTTTTCTTTTTTAATTTTAATTTTATTGATTTAATTTTTAATTTTTTAAATTATTGATCTTCTATTACTCTGATTAAGAAAAAGAACTATTTATTTACTCTGTTTCGAGTGCTTTCTCTGCATGATAAGTAATATTCTCTGCATATTAAATAGCACGTTGACATTTCATATCGATATGGCGTCAGGAGTTTACTGAACTCTAAATTATTTTAATTTCATTATATAATTTATATCAAATTTAAAGATATTCGCTGTATTGAGAATTTCTAAGTAATTAGCAATTAACTATTTTGCTAGTAAGACTTTCTCATTTCTATTATTTTTCTAAATAATTTTTTTTATAGTTTTTTTTTCAAATAATGACTCATTTTGATTTAAATAAAAAAAAAGTATTATTTTCGGTAATATCATATCATTTTGTCATACAATATCATTTACTTTCATTTTTATTTGATCTTTTTCAATAGATTTAGAAGATTTAGAGCATTCATTACATCGGTTATTAGGGCTCCTTTAGCAAATTGATATTAGAATATTAATTGCAAATAAATAAACATTTATATTAAAATCAATGTTTGATATCCTCTGATATCGAAATAAAAATTTCAATATCAAAAACCATTTCTCATTTAAATTTTTTTTTTTTAATATTGAGTAAGAACTCTACCTCCAAAAGAACTTTGCAAATCTTGAAATTATTAGTAAACAAAAATAAATCATGAATTTATGCCTGCCCCGTAAGAATTAAAATTATATAATATTAGGACGGACAAACTCAATTTTTGGTTCTTGTAACCCGCCGGGTCAATTTTTAAAAGAGTGGGAATGATTTTTTATAGTAACAAAGTTTATTTCAAATAATAAAAAATGGATTTTGGCTGTATAAATTTAATATAACTATATATAAATATTTTTTAATATTACTTTAATGTTGATCAGTCATTTTGAAGACCGCAATTTTTAAAAAAAGACCAAAGTTTTATAAAAAGACTGTCGGACTTTTGATTTTAATCACATAAACAGAAGACTGAAGAGGACTGCGGTTATTTAAGTCCGGTCTTTTAAAATTAAAGACCGAAAGACTAGAACTCCTTGAGACCGATTATCATCTTTACCTACACCTCTCTGTTTATGGCAGAATCAAATATATGCAAATTTTTGTTGGAAAAATCCATGGGCCTTATTGGAATATAGTTTTATGGAATTCATGAATGCGGAAGGTCAACCAAAAATTCAATCTAATTTTTCTCAACAGACTATTTTAGTCAATGTAAGTTTAATTATTTTTTTTTTTCAACTAGAAAGGCTTAAGGCTAGCAAGAATAGATAAATTAATTTTTTTTTGATTTTGATTTAGGTATGTACCACCAACTGCTAAATTTTAGCTTTGTAATTTGTTGCATCATCGTCACATTCAAAAATATAAATTTGTAAATTTGTCAACTTTATTTGGCAAAAAATCTCACCGATCTTTTTTTTAAGTAAGTAAACTAGTTAATTTATGGAAATTCTATTATATATGGGAAATATTTAAACCGAGGGCTGAACGGAAAACTTGTTTTAATATCTCAGGAATAAATTATTTAACACAAATGGTCCTAAAAATCAACATAGAAAAAACCTTAAAAGGCTTTGAAACTCGAATTAAAGAATTAGAACAAAGTAATGAAGAGTTACGTTCACAATTCAAATGTTTAGAAGAAAAGATTAGAGAGCGAGAAGTAGAAACCAAAGCAAAGCAGGAAATTATTAATAATTATGATGAAAAGTATAGAGAACGAGAAGAATTATCCAAAGAAAAACAAGAAATTATTAATGAATTAGAAAAAAGAATAAGAAATCTTGAATTAATTAATTATTGTACTATTGATAGTTTAACAATTACAGATATTAATATGAATGACATATTAAACACCTCAGGAGGATTGCAAAAATATCGAAAATTGACAAAACTCGATTGCAATTATACTCAAATAACCAGTTTACCAACTTTACCAAATACCTTAAAAATCCTCGAATGTAATAACACTCTAATTACTACCTTACCAACTTTACCCAATTCCTTAACGAAACTCGATTGCAATTATACTCAAATAATCAGCTTACCAACTTTACCAAACTCCTTAACGAAACTCATTTGCTATGAGACTAAAATTACTACCTTACCAACATTACCCAACTTCTTAACGGAACTCCGTTGTTCTTATACCCAAATAACTAGTTTAACAACATTACCCGATTCCTTAATGATACTTTCTTGCTATGAGACTAAAATTACTAGCCTACCAGCATTACCCAACTCCTTAATAAAACTCTATTATGGTACTCAACTAACCAGCTTACCAATTTTACAAAACTCTTTGACAGAACTCTATTGTTATGATACTCAAATTAATAGCTTACCAATTTTACCAAACTCCTTAACGGAACTCCGTTGCTCTAGTACTATAATAACCAGCTTACCAACTTTACCCAACTCATTAAAAACTCTTGAATGTGATAATACTCAATTAACCAGTTTAGCAATTTTACCAATCTCTTTAACAGATCTCCGTTGTTCTAATACTCAAATAACCCCTTAACACATCTTGATTGCTCCTTTACTAATATAATCAATTTACCAACTTTACCCGATTCCTTAACATTTTTCAATCCTAAAGATTTAAAAATTTCTGTTTCAAATTAGAAGATTTTTTTTGTTGTTTATTATTTATATTATTTCTAGTAATTTATGTATTAAAATTCCAAATTTAAGAATCTTTTACTAATTATTTTTCATAAATTTAGCTGGAAAATGATTTTCTTTTCATTACTATCTGCTTACTAAAGCAAATTTATTTTATTTTTATGTACAGATAACATTGATTCCTTTAATCATTTTAATTTTGTAAATTATTTAAAATAATTATGCTGAAGTGTTTAAAAATAGTACCTTGCCTGAATTTTGGTTGGGAGTCCTAGCTTCAAATATGAATTAAAAATCATAATTTTTTTATAAAGTAAATCAAATTCTCTAAAATTTTGGAGAATAGATCTTAGAATATAAAATTCTCATTAATATTTTAATTATTTGATTTTCATTTTATTTGAAATAACAGATTCAAAATTCTAAATGAAATGAAATGTAAATACTTAGTAAAGATATAAAATTAGTCAGAATTTTTAAAAAGGATTTATTCAAGATCTTTTTTTAAAAGATTTTTTAAGTTCATAATTCTTATTATTTCAGGTTGAAATATAACTTTAATTCATTTTTTATTTTTTTTAGCAGTATTCTGTTTTATATTACAAATGTGTTATATAATCAAATAGTAAAAAATTTAAGAAAATAATTCCTTTTAGTGAAATATTAAATTTAGATTTGCTGATCGTTCAAATTAACATCATTGTTTTAATCAGATGATAAAAGTCGTCCGATTAAACGATTAAATCATCATTTCCTAAGAGACGATACAAATCATTCAATAGAAACGATATTTCAATTGGCTAGAATAATTATGAATAAATTTCAGATTATTTGAAAACTTTTTGATTAATCTGAAAACTTTCGGATTAATCCAAAAAAAAATTTTCCTTTTTTTAACCTTTTTCCTTTTTTTTTTATATTTTTTTCTTATCTTAAAGTTTTTTACCATTTTTTTTAGGAAAATTCTCATTTTGGAAATGTGGTAAATTTTTTAAGTGAAAATTTATTATTTTTCTTATTTATTTTTGTTTTTTTTTAGAAAAGTTTTCATTTTAAAAATAAGTAAATTGGAAACAAGTTAAGTCAATTTTCCTTTTTTTTTCTTATTTTTGTAGGAAAATTCTTATTTTGAAATAAGAAATGTAAATTTGAAGTGACTTTTAAGTGGAATTCCCTTATTTTTCTTTTTTTAGGAAACTTTTTATCTTGAAATTAAGGTAAGCAATTTATTGATGAATTTTTGGGTGAAAATTTACCATTTTCTTTTTTCTTGTTTTTTTTAGGAAATTTCTTATCTTGAAATTAAGGTAAGCAAATTGTTGATGAGTTTTTGAGTGAAAATTTACCATTTTCCTTTATTTTTTTTTAGGAAATTTTTTAAGGTAAGCAAATTGTTGATGACTTTTTGAGTGAAATTTAATATTTTCTTTTCTTTTTCTTGTTTTTTTTTAGGAAATTCTTAAGATAAGCAAATCGTTGGTGAATTTTGAATGAAAATTTACCATTTTTTTTTTCTTATTTTTTTAGTAAATTTCACATCTTCAAATTAAGGTAAGCAAATTGTTAGTAACTTTTTGAGTGAAAATTTATCATTTTTCTTTTTTTTTTCTTATTTTTTTTTAGGAACTCACTATGATAAATCAATCGAAAGTAGAATTTTTAATTCATTTCTTTATTTACTTTATTTTTTAATTATATTGAAAGTGTTTCTTTCTAAGGAATTTAAATTTATCTGTTATATAAAATAATAAAAATATAAATTTAATAAATTGAAATAAATTTAAATTTGTTAGTTCTGATTTGCGATTTTAGGTTGATTTTAGATGGTTAAATTAAGTTGATTATTATTATTTAATTATACTTTTTACTATAATTTCAATTTAACTAAATTTTTTTTACTTAAAAAATTATTAATATTTTAGATGGTAAGTATTTTTATTAATTATATAATATAAATTTTACTTTAATATATAATATAATTTAATATTTAAAAAAAATTTAATTATTAAATTTTGTTAAATATAATAAATCTATTAAATTTTAGTAAGTATTATACTTTATTTTTAAATTATAAAATTATTATAATATACTAATTATTGAAAATTTATTTAGAAAAAAAGGAATATGCAAAAAATGTTATAAAAATAATACTGGATATATTTGGTGTAATAAATGTAATTCTAAAGTGTTTCATCAAAATTTTTCTTTTTGGATTAGTAAAAATAAATTTATTGATGAATATATTCAAAAAATTCAATTGAATGCTAAAAATGCAAAGCAAATATTAGAATGGATTCCTTATAGTAAATTAGAAAATATTGAATATCTTGATAAAGGAGGATTTAGTATTATATATAAAGCTACTTGGTTAGATGGATATATTGAATATTATTCATATAATGATAAAAATTGGATTAGAAGTAAAGAATTAGAAGTATCTCTTAAATGTCTTAATAATTCATTTAATTTAAATGAAGAATTTTTAAATGAAGTATGAATTTATTATTTTAATTTATTTTTTGTATATTATAATTTTAAATTTATTTTTATTATTTTAGTGGAAAAATCATCATGAATGTTATAGTCAATTAAAAAAATATTCAGATAATTATCTTATTCAATTATATGGATTTACTCAAGATCCAAATACATTAAATTATATGATAATAATGAAATATGCAAAAAATAATAATTTAAGAAAAAATTTATCAAATATAACTAAAAATAGATGGATTATTAAATTATTACAATTATATAATATTATTAGTGGACTAGATGTAATACATCAAAAAAATCTTATACATTGTGATTTTCATCATGGCAATATTTTAAACTTAAGAGATAATATTTTATCTATTAGTGATTTAGGATTATGTAAACCTGTAGAATATTTTCAATCATATAAAAATAATAATATTTATGGTGTTTTACCATTTGTAGCACCTGAAGTTTTAAGAGGTCAATCTTATACTTTAGCTAGTGATATTTATAGCTTTTCTATGATTATGTGGGAATTTATATCTGGAGTTTCTCCATTTGATAATGAAGCTCATGATTTTCAACTTAGTTTAGATATATGTAAAGGTAAACGTCCTAAAGATATTAAAAATATTCCACAATGTTATATAGATTTAATGAAAAAATGTTGGGATATAAATCCATTAAAAAGACCAACTGCATCAGAAATTAAAAAGATTATTGAAAATTGGAAAGAAATTATCATTCATAATTATTTTAAAAAAGAATCAAAGGATGATATTTTAGATTTTTATAAAGCAGATAAGATATTAAATCAAAAGCAAAATAATTTTAATAGTAATAAAAATATTGCTAAATCTCATTCAAAAGCATATCATACAAGTCGTTTACTTGATTTTACTGAGAATTTAAATAAAATTTTAAATCAAAATGATATTATAATAGAAAATAGTCAAAATCTTGGTAATTATATTAATCTTTATGAATTTAAAAATTATTAAATAATTTTATTTTTATATTAATATTTATTTTAATTTATAGAAAAATTAAATATTACAGATAATTAATAGTTTTTTTTTTTAATATATATAATAATATTTAACCAATTTTTAATATTTTAAAAGAAAATTAAAATACTTATTAAGTTTTAATTTTTATATATTAAAATTTATTTATTATTAAATTCTATTCTATAAAATTTATTTAATAAATATTATTATATAAAGTGGATTTTATATTACAAATAGAAGTTTGTAATTATTAAATAAACAAATTATTTTTTAATATTATAATAAATACTTAAATATTTATTAAATTATTATATTTTATTATATAATGGATTTTGAAACCAATAAATTGAATTTAAATAATTGATGATTAAAAAATAATTGATTTTCTTAGCAATTAAAAATTATATTAAAAATATATATTAAGTTAAATTAATTAATTAGATAATTCAATATGTCATAAAATAAGAGAGAATAAAAAACCAAATAAAGAGGATGTTCTACTTCACCTTTTTAAACTAATAAAAATAAAACTCTAATGAAACTCTCTCAAAAAATACTATAGAAAAAACTAAAGCTTCTTATAATAATAATACTAGTTTTAACATATCTGAAAATATTTTGGATAAAAACACCTTCAGTATAAGCTTTCTACTGATTAAAACCTTTCTTTTTCTCTTGAAAAAATTCCTAGAATCTCATCACAGTAAAGGTTTCATTTGTTAATTTATTCTTTAATAAATATCATTAAATATTCAACAAACTAATCATTTATATAATTGAAATTCCTTTCACAACTAAGATGAATGTAAACATATCTGTTAAGTTCTCTTATTAAATTTGAAAATTGCATATTCTTACTTTTAATGTTGTATTAACATATCTATACATCCCTGCAAAATCGATTAAAATCACAGAAATTTTCTTTGATTCTACTGAATGCAGAATCAAAACTATTCTAACTTAATTTGAAAAATCATTTGCTATAACATGAAATTAAGAATTTGTGGTAATAAGCTAATATTACCTTTTATGAAAATGCTAACTTTAAAGATTAAAATATTGTTATAGTTTCTTTATTTTCAGTGATATATATGATTAGAATTTATATGTGTGATTTATCACATGCAGCAATCTTGAAAAATCAAATTTCTTTGCAAGTAAACATTTAAAATAATTTTTAAAGTGATATTTGAAATAAAACTTGTTAAGTTTTTAAAAAATATGACTGCAAAACAACTTCTTAATATTA
Source organism: Funneliformis geosporum (assembly GCA_946474995.1). Taxonomy (NCBI): domain Eukaryota; kingdom Fungi; phylum Glomeromycota; class Glomeromycetes; order Glomerales; family Glomeraceae; genus Funneliformis; species Funneliformis geosporum. The sequence goes on from CAMKVN010001874.1 coordinate 13,749, forward strand.
GACAAATTGTCAATATACTTGACTAGATTATCCTTAAAGCTTAATCAACCTACAACAATCTTTAAAATACTTTTTTCTACTTTATGATAGCAGAGGATTGTAAGGTAGCACTTAGCAATAAAAATCTCACTATTAATGAAAAACATGTGATATAAACTAAATCGAATATAAAACTTTATGAGATTTGCTCTTCACTTCATCATAAGTCCAATGATTATCCAAAATAAAAATCTAATAGATTATAATATATAATATTTGTATTAATTAGCTCAATATTTTAATTATAAGGCTCCCTCAAAGAAATCAAAGCTGCAGTTGTTAAGCTTAAACTGTTCGTCATTAAGTTAACAAAGATTATTTGCTAGCAAGAAGTCTATATAAGTCTAGAGCTACGAACAGGTCAGGTCGGGTCAGGTAATTGACTTGACCTGAATTAAATATACATTTGACCTGAACTGACCTGACCTGTCTAAAAAAGAAAACTAAACAATTATTAATTTTCTTTAATATTTTTTTAAAAAAATATAAAAAAATATTAATACATTTTTACATTTGATTATTTTTCAAAAAAAAAAAGATACTAATATAATTATTTTAACTGCAGAATTTAAAATTACAAGTTGCGATATATCTGCAAATCTGGTGACTGCTAATATAATTATAAAAACATTCATAACTTTATAACTATTAATCCAATCATAATAAAATTTTATATGCACATATTTTTGAATCCGCTGAACAACTTCACTTACGCGACCAAAGTTGATTTTCTTTAACCAAAATACTTAAATTGCTCTTTGAATCACTGTACAAATAAAAAATAAAAATAAAAAAATTTGTGAGATAATACAATTATGAAAAACGTGTATAACTTTACAACCATTAATCCAATCATAATAAATTTGATATATATATATATTCAAACCCGCTGAACAACTTTACTTACGTGACCAAAGTTGATTTTCTTTGACCAAAATGCTTAAATTGCTATTTTAAGTCACTAAACGAATAAAAAAAGATAAAACCATTTTGTGAGATAATACAATTACGAAAAACATTCATAACTTTATAACTATTGATCCAATCATAATAAAAATTTATATAAATATATTTTCAAATCCGCTAAGCAACTTTAATTACGCGATAAAAGTCGATTTTCTTTGACCAAATTGCTCAAATATCTCTTTGAATAATTGAACAAAAAAAAATTAAAATTAAATTGTTGCGCAATGTAATTGCAAAAATGTTTATAATTTAAATTTTAACTTTTTGATTATAATAAATTACAAAGTAATTATACAAACAACTTTATTAGAATATAAAAGAATAAAATTAAAGATGTTTTAAAAAAAAAATAGACAAAAAAAATTTATTTTTAAATATTTTATTTCGTTTAATTTGATTAGTTGACCTGATATTGACCTGAAAATTTGTCTACCTGACCTGGGTTTTTCAGGTCAGGTCAGGTCGGGTCACAGGTTGACCTGATCTGATTCAGAGCTCTAAATTAGACCGATCTAAAATTATAAGCAAAATACATGATATTACATTTGATAACTAATAAATCTCTCTAGCTTTCCGCCAGTTCTATAACAGTTCCAGGAGAATTCCATGACACTATCAGAACGCTATCATGATATCAAATTGGATCCTCAAGTCACATGTGCAAAAGATCAGCCAGAGTTATACCATAGAGCTGGGTAAAATTAATCGCAAATTTACCGTATCAACTGTCGCCTCTTTTTTTACACTATTTCAGTATTTTAAAAGGTAACTAAATAGGCACGTATTCTCAACATAAAACTGGTAACCAAACTAACACAGAGGTTCAGCATCCTCACTAGAGAACCAGGTATTCAAACAAGAATGAAAAGCCAGTACCAGCAATATAGAATTTAACATGTAGACGAAATAAAAACAAAAAGAAAATAGTAATACTTAGATTATATGGTAGTAATTAGATTAAATAGTGGGTGGTAGTTAGATTATATGGTGGTAAATGATATGAATATTAGGAAGGGTTTAAAGGAATAGCTAGAATAAAAAATAGATATCTGACACAAGAAAACAAATAGATTATATGGTGATAATTAGATTATATTATTCAGATTATATAGTGGTATTTAGATAATATGGTGATACTATACATGAAGTCAAAATGGATCATTTTGGATATCTGAAATGGTCGAAATAGTCAAAATCATTTTTTTTATGTTTTAACGATGCGGTACTATCAGTACATTTTATTAATTTATACAAAAATACAATAATAGTAAAATCA
>CAMKVN010001875.1:0-16029 GCA_946474995.1 Funneliformis geosporum
CATCGGTCAAATATGACCAATCTGTCATATTTGTCAACTAAATCAGATGATCGCCGCAGTTACAGATCACGGCTTCACCACCACCAAGAGAAGAGTAATCCTGACCCTCTATCAAATCCTTGTAAACAACCAATTTCTCAAAGAAGCTTTCTGTTGATTTAAATTTCTGACTTCTAAAAGATCAATTATTTGGATTAATTCTCTTTTTCGATCCTGTAATTAAAGGATCTTGTCAACTTATTTCTTGAATGTAATCATTTTCATGCTGAAAGCTCTAGAACATTTAGCTTTCTTTGAACAGCACTTTATGATGATAGCCAAAATCTTGAACCTATCGCTATTGTAAAGTTTTAAAGCAAAAATTCGTAAAAGTAAAATTGGATCATATAAACAGAAAATCAATCATCGATTCTTATCTTTATATTCTGTATCCATATGCCTTAAGAATTATCAAATTCGCTAAGTTTACTGCGCTGATGTGATCATATGCCAGCGATGAGGTTTAGGGATTTTCTTGATATGCGAAAAGGTTCAAGAATGTAAATTTTTCATTTTTGATTTTGAACTCTTATAAAACTGGAATATTCAATTAACATTCCTTTAAAATTGATTGATTAATTTTGTTTTTTGTAGGATAACGGTAAGTATTAAAAATATTGATAAATTAATTTTAGTTATTTTGTTATGGTTTTATTTTTATGAAGCGGATAAAAGAATCAACTAGCGAAACTTTTATATGTTTATAGCTACACCTGACCTGTCGAAGATATAACTATATAGATCATCTGCTACCTCCAGGGTTAACTTAATAAAATGAGTCAGTATTTGCGGAAAAAATATACTATATCTATTGCCAGAAGGATTTTTACGTCACTTTTGACTCGAGAGTTAAAGCATTTGAAGGCGATTAGTATTAATTATTTGCTTAAATTTAGATAATAAAAGTGTCATAATTAATAAACTGACTTATCTCTTTCTATTTGTATATAAAAATGAATTCATCGTCCGTGATTTATTAATTAACGCATGATGAATCATACGATGAATAGAGAGGAATTTTACAAAATATATTTTTCGGTTGTGTAAATTTATGTATTTCTCATACGAATTCTATTATTCAAAAAAGGTTACATAAGTGATTTAATACATTTCCTAGCTAATCTTACTAAACTTATCACATAAACAGTAGTAATTCATCTCCTTTTTCTCTTTTAGTTGTTTTTAGCTAACATTTTCAAAAGTAGTCATTCCAAAATCAATTATATTCTCTCCTCGTCATCACAAAGGATGACATTCTCTTACGAATAATATTATGAAGAGTCATTCCTATAAAGAAGAATATTGTGCTCCATAAATAACCATAGCATAATAATCTTGGTATATATATTTCTTGGATATCTTTGAGAATGCGATAGACTTTTAGCTTTTGCATTAGCTCAGGTAGAAAATACTTTTCTTCGATAAATCGGTAACTTTTAAGACTTTATCATAACGAAATTTACATCACAACCCAAATAAGACCTAATAATATCTTTGAAATGACTTGATGATTTTGTTGTGTTGAAGAAAAATTAGATTGTGAAATTCCCAAAGATTTGGTTTTAGTTGGTTTTGATATTTTTGCAGCTACACGTTTGGAGTATCTGATAGTGAAGTAATTGGTTTAGGTATAATGCTAGAAGGTTAAATGTAAGCATCTTTGCTTGCCAGTAGAACTTTATCGTTGGATTATTAAAAGGTAGAGTTTCTGAAATATATAAATATTCATCCTCTCATTTAAGAAACCAACTGGAATCATCTGTCGAAATTATTTCATAATGAAGGTTAAATGAATATTTGCGAAAATTTTTTAGGTGATTTATGACCAATACATAACATCTTATCTTCGATTATTAAAATTGTATTTTTCCGCTTTATTGCCACAAAGTCCAGTAGAACTAAGCCTTGATTATCTTTACTAGAGCAAAAATTTAAATACAATACCTTCACAGTTATTCAGTTTCAGAAAAATTTGTAATGCATTTTGAACATCATTCTTACTAACTGCTCTCTCAAAATAAGGAGGATTGTATTTTGATGTTTTTTTTTTTAAACCTGTATTCATTCACTATCTCAAAAATTGGACCATCAAATGTCAAACCCAATCTTGAAGTTGAAAAATAATCAATAGGCGGTGGAATTTACGACAAAAGATAATAATTAAGATAGTCGAAGGAATAAATGCGATTTTTTTTATATTCTAGTTTTATGGGTGATAAGCAGTGAATAATAAATATCACGAGTTTAATTAAAATAACGCAGACGAACGGCTATATGAAACATGCGAGGCGCACACAAGGGTTAAATTTTTTCCTCTTTAAAAAGTTTCAAATCCTTAAACGAGGGATTAATAGTAGACATTTTCGGTTAAATAAAAAAAATATAGCAGGACACACAACACTACAGAATATTTCATAAATGCATATATAACTAATTGTTTTAAATTAATTTAAACCACAAATCACGTGATTATAAAATAAATTTCGAAGTTTGTGATTGTAGAAGAGCATGTTGGATCTTGAAAGGGAATGCAAATCAAATTTACTAATTTTTGTCCGATTTCTAGTTGTTAGTGAAGAACGTAGTTTTCTATAGACGAATATTTTGTAGATATTTTATGACTAATTAAAAACTCTTGCCGAAATTAAGATTTGGTGAAAAGAGCGCGTTTTATCTTTGTGATCAAATTTTTTTTTTGCGGTTGGCGCAGTTTTACGTGTTTTAAGACGAGGCGAATTCCTTTTCTGCGCCTCGCCTGAGATCCCTTGTGGACATTTTATTGATTTTAGTTATGATAATATAAAGAATCTTATAATTATTTACAAGGATATCAAAATTACCTTTACTAATGTAAATAATATTAGTAATAATTACTTTACGTTTGCTCAATCACGAATCACGTGATTTCTTTCGTTTGAAAAATAAATTTTTTTTTTGCGAAAATATTTCCTTCCCACTTAATAAATTATACAAGTAATTGTAATCTTTCCGCGATAGCGAGCTGTGTACGTGTCATGTTTGCCAGATAAACGACCATCAATAAATCCTACAATGAGGATACATATTGAATTAATAGAATTAAAAAAGATATTGCATTGTATCATGAAGAAAATATCTTACTTGTAGATGACTGTTAAACATTTTTTCAAATTCCGCTTTATCGATTTTGGGTACAACTGAAATCGTATCCATTAAAAATCGACCAATCGTATTATTGGAAGGCACGCTCCCATCCTATTGGAAAATTTAAATTTTACTTAAAGGGTCTGATAATCCTAGTTAGATTATTATCATCATACTTACCAAAACTTTATTAACATAATCCGATATCCGTTCCAGCATCTTTTGAACAGCGACTATGGTTTTTTCAAGATTGTCCATATCAGATATTAGAGAAGCAGATCGACTTATGTCGTCTTTTGCTGATGCAAGAAGATCAACTAAATAAAAAGGAGCGAAAGTTAATTTAACGCAAAGAAACTTTAGAATACATTTTTTTTTTTTGCTTACGTCCACTTCGTTCGGCATCGAAATATTTGACATCGCATGGGACAGGCAAAAATAGACAATTTTCTGGTTTGGCGGCAATTCCAATTGGTGCACTATTCAAATTCAAATCTATATAAGAAATGGATTTTTTTCATAAAGTAAATTCTCACTTCGTATTTACCCAACGTATGTTTTGACCCCTAAAAGTTTTTCTTCATTCTTGAGATCCGTATCCATTGTTAAATGGATAGCTTGAAACGGTGCCATCACTTCTTTTGAATAAAAATCTTGGATAAGGGCGTTCCATTGATTAAGATTAGATCCTGTAGCATACCATCCAACAATTATTTCTTTTGCATTAACCTTTTTATGAAGCTCAAACATGTTGTGGTGATATTCCATATCTACGGCAACCTAATTTTATTTATTTTTGCTTAATTTAAACTCCTCTTACTTCATTTAATACACGATCTCGCTTATAAAGAGGCAAACCTGGTTCTGAATTGAAAGTTAGGATCAGGAAAAAAAAATTCATTTATTTTCATTCTTACAAATATACGATCTCGTAAAAAAAAAAAGAAAATAAATTACAAACCTGATTCTGAGTTTCATCGTGAGGAACAGGAAAACAATTTCGAACTTCAACCTCACTCCCATCCTCACTTCGAACACCTAACAAGGTTCCGATCACTCTGTGTTGATTTTCTTGCCTACGAAGGTAATGATCGAGAATTGAAAACAATACTACCGGATTCACCGACACCGTAAAAGAGCGGCTTTGGGGAACTACAAAACCCGCTGTGGTAGTGGGAGGGAACGAAAGATTCAAAGCCGAGGTTGCAGCGTCAATTGGCATGTTTGCTATCAAAGTTACCAAAGTTCAAAAAAAATTTGATTTAATAAATTAAAGGATTGACCAATCATAATCGAAGATCATATCGATAAAAACTTATTTGATCTAATCATAAAAAAAATTTCTTTTTAAAATTTATTTTTTTTATAAAAAAAAATTGATATTTTGAAAATAAATAATGTCAAAACGTACAACAGAAGATACGTCAGTGCAACTGGCTTCGAAAGCTCCTTTCGGTAAACTCGGAGAAAACAAATTTGGTAAGGTTAAAGAAACAGAGGAGGGTATGGGAGAATTTGAAGACCCCTGGGAAGACGAATATGAAACAGAGTCCGAGGAAGAAGTGGTTGAAGAGGATGAAAATGATGATGACGAAAATGATGATGATGATGGTATGGGGATTAGATCAATTAAGAGAATTTTACAAATTCCTACTTTTCAATAAAATAAAATAAAAATAAGAAACGAAAAATTGTAATAAAAAAACTATTTTAAAAGAAATAATGTGTTAATTAAGTTTTATACTCTATTCATATATCTATTTATTAATATAAGCAATGGAAATTGAAGGAATTGAAGAACATCAAGTATACCTTCCCGGGCAAGAATTACAAAAGGATGAGGTTCTTGAGGCGGATCTGTCAGCTTACGAATTGTTGCATCCGATAAACGTTGAATGGCCATGTCTTAGTTTTGATATTTTGTGGGATAATTTAGGCGAGGACAGAAAGATGGTTGGCATTTACTTAAAAGTTTTATATCTTTTCATACCAAGTACGACAATTTAATGAATTTATTACATACAAAATTTTAGTATCCAGCCACAGCATATATAGTATCCGGAACCCAAGCGGATAAACCAAAAAACAATGAATTGATGATAATGAAAATGTCCCAACTACATAAAACACAAAATGATGGTGAGTACTTGTTTGCGTAACATGGTACAAATATTATATTTTAATTGAATTTTGGTTTTTTTAAAAATTAGATGAAAAGGAATCTGATGGATCAGATGATGAGGCATTGGATGAGAATCCGATCTTAGAACACAAAAGTTTAAAGCATTATGGAGGCGTTAATCGCGTTAGAGTCACACCACAAAAGGACCTTCAAATAGCTGCTTCATGGGCGGATACGGGAAAAGTACATATTTGGGATTTGAATCCATTTATAAAATCGTTGGACACTACGGGCTACCAAATTCCACAAAAATCATTAAAGCCACTATATACGGTAGAAAGTCATAGTACTGAGGGATTCGCAATGGATTGGTCAGGAACTATTCCGGGAAGGTGCGATATTTAATACTTGTCTCAAATATCTATATCTTTTATATATATTATTATTTACACTTAAAATTCACTGATAGGCTGATAACAGGAGATATGCATACACATATTTATCTTACGACAAAAGCGCAATCCAATTTCACAGCGGATCGAATACCGTTTGTAGGTCATACATCTTCGGTAGAGGACTTACAATGGTCACCTACGGAAAAAAATGTATTCGCAAGCGCTTCAGCCGATCAAACAATACGTATATGGGATACCCGAAGTAAAAAGAAAGATGCTTTATGTATTAAGGCTCATGATTCGGATGTAAATGTTATTAGCTGGAATCGGTTTGTATATTTTCTTTTAAAAAAAAAATTAATCATTTTTTGTTGATATTCTGCAAAAGAATATCTCTTATATCGAATTCTTTCAGGAAAGTTGATTACCTGCTCGCTTCAGGTTCGGATGATGGCGTGATAAGTATATGGGATTTGCGTACTTTTGTAAAGTCTGCATCATTCATTATTATTGTCACCATTGTTTCCATTGATTCATTATCGGGATCTAAATATCAACCGACATTCTATTTTGTCCGATAAAATAGTCAAGGAACGAAACCTTCTCCTGTTGCTAACTTCAAATGGCACTCCGCGCCAATTACCTCAATCGAATGGCACCCCATTGAAGAATCAGTTCTTGGTGCATCCGGAGCAGATGATCAAATTTCCATATGGGATCTTTCAGTTGAACATGATCCTGAAGAAAACTCTGATAAGATTATCGGAAAGAATGGCGTAGAGGTTCCTCCGCAGTTACTATTTATACATCAGGTAACTTATTATAAAAATACACTAAAATTTGAACTTGCAACATAATTTGACTTTATTGTTATCATCGATATAGGGTCAAAATGACATCAAAGAGATACATTGGCATCCACAGATCCCCGGATGCATGATTAGCACAGCCGCTTCTGGATTCAATATTTTCAAGACTGTTTCTACATAGAAACATAATTAATAATTGGTGTATATAATATTCAAAATATTTGCGCTCAGAAATTTAAAGTAACATATTATTATTAAAAGTATTTCGATTCGTCATCGGAAAAGACTTATTTATTGTAAATATGCATTATCAAACATGAGTCATAACGTTTTTCATTTAAAAATCACTGTATCACTGCTGATCATCATAAATCGAACGCTCTCAAATTAAGCACCGTCTAATTAAGGAATTCAAATGGAGATTATTATAAGCTCTGTATAAAAAGTAATTCGTCAGGGGGTGCTTATTTTTGCTTGTTAGAGACAGTCACACAAATTGCTTAATTGTGCGAGTACCTTGATAGTTACTATATCATTTATGTTAATATATAAAGAACTTTATATCCCTTCAAAATTATTACCAAGTCTTTTACATTCATTTTCAAATCATGTCTCATAACGAAGAATTGGCTATAGAAGTTCAAAACCTTTCTTTCACCTACGGTGGACCACCGATTTTGAAAGACGTGAATTTGCAACTGCACAAAGGAACTCGTTGTTTACTAGTTGGTAATAATTGATAAGAAAATTCATATTTCAACCCTAATTTATTAGTTTTATTATTTAACTTCCTTAATACTTTAGGTGCCAATGGAGCTGGGAAATCCACCTTATTGACGATCCTGGCAGGGAAGAGAATGGTTCGAGATAAGGTGTTGGTTTTTGGAAGGGATTCGTTTAAAAATCCTCCACCCGTACGTATAATGTTCAATTTTCTCACTTTTCGAACGCTTTTGAATTATTTAACCTTTAACCTTTATTTTCGATAAATAGGGAATTACATACCTTGGCACCGAATGGGCGAACAATCCTATTGTCAGGGGTGATGTTCAAGTCTCTACCCTCCTATCCAACATGAATGGTGATAAGTATCCTGAGAGAGTGAATGAATTAATTGAAATTATGGACATTAATCCAAAGTGGCGCATGCATCAAGTATCCGATGGACAAAGACGCAGGGTGCAACTCGTTTTAGGATTAATTGATCCTTGGAATTTATTACTTATGGATGAAGTTACCGTTGATTTGGATGTTTTGGTACGTACTGATCTGTTAGAATTTCTGAAAAAAGAAACAGAAAGGAGAAATGCTACTATCGTAAGTCAATTTAAAATAATTTATGTTTGATATTTAACTTCAAAGATAGAATTAACATATCCTTTATTTCAAAACAAAAAGGTTTACGCAACTCATATTTTTGATGGTAAGAAATTTTTACACACATTCAAATTGCCAAGTCCGTTTGAATAAATTGATTTAATTATGTACTTAGGACTTGGAGATTGGCCTACTCATGTATCTCATATAAAACGCGGAACAATCGTATCATTTCATGATTTTAATAAAAACTTTACGGAATTGGATGAAATGATATCTCAATTAAGTCAATTAAAAGATATCAATTCCAATTTGATACGTTCACAATCACGTAGAAACATGGACTCTCCACTTTTAAAGGTTGTTGAAAAATGGTTAAGAGAAGATTTGAGAGAAATTAGATTACTTCAAGCTGAAGAAAGGAAAAAATCCGAACACGAAAGAGATAAAGTATTATTAAATGAAGAAAAACCAACGAATAAATGGGACATTTTATCAGAAAATGTGGAAACGCATGGCGACAAATATTATAATTATTGGAATCGTTAAATCATTTCTGTTGTTTTTATTTTCTTCTATTTTTTTTTAAGATAAAAAATTCAATAAAAAATATAAACATTTTCTGCGGCTTAAGTTTTGTCGTCGCCCAATCATATCGTGAAATCTCGTGCAACACGAAAAAATTTATTTAGCGTTGTTCTCAATTCGATAAAATAATTTTTCAAATTCTCCAAGTCCAACCATTAATAATATGTCTGATACTCTATCTCTCCGTGGAACACTCGAAGGTAAGCGCTATAACCGATCCAATTTGTTAAAAATTTACTAGTTCAATTATCCTAAAAATATTTGTTCGCATATAGGCCATTCAAACTGGGTGACGGCTATTGGTAAGCTTGCACATTATTAATATTTTTATTAAAGTCTTTTCAAAAAACATTTGTAAAACAAATATATTAATCATTATTAACGCTATAGCCACTACATCGGAAAATCCTGATATGATTTTATCTGCTTCCCGTGGTATGTCGAATTATTTCTTATTAATGATCTCGATCAATTAATTGAGAAATCGGTGGAATTTATGGGAGGATTTATAGAGAAGTTAATTTATTTAACATACATCAAATCCTTGAAAGTCCAATTATTTATCGTCCTCAATTGAGTTATGAATCATAGTATTAATGTTATTCTGATCCATAATTTATAGATAAAACCATAATCGTTTGGAATTTAACTCGGGATGAGACTAATTATGGTGTACCTAAGAAAGCTCTCACAGGTCACAATCATTTTGTACAAGATGTGGTCATTTCTTCCGATGGTCAATTTGCTTTATCTGCATCATGGGATAAAACCCTTCGTCTTTGGGATTTAAACAATGGAACGACAACTCGTCGTTTTGTGGGTCATGAAAAAGATGTTCTTTCTGTTTCTTTTTCGCCTGATAATCGTCAAATTGTGTCGGGTTCGAGAGATAAAACGATCAAATTATGGAACACACTTGGAGAATGTAAATTTAACATTCAAGACGACGGTCATTCCGAATGGGTTTCATGTGTGAGATTCTCACCAAATCCATCAAACCCAGTTATTGTATCATGTGGTTGGGATAAGCTTGTTAAGGTGATTATTAAATATTTTGGAAATCAATTAACCCTTGGCAATGATGTCAATTTATATATTTGCTACTTCAGAGAAATTCTTCAATGAGACGAAACCTTCGTCTGAGCCTAATCTAAAAAAATTCTTTTTTTTTAAAAAAAAAAAAAAAATCTTAATTATTTACAAAACGTATTAAAACATCTTTTCATTTAAATATTAGGTTTGTAATTTTTTTTTTTTTTTTAAAAAAAAAAAAAGGATTAGATACGTTGAAATGTCAACTTCCAGTGAAATTTTATAATTTTGTCAAGCCTTTATATAATTTTCGTAATAATTTCTAGGTTTGGGAACTTACTAAATGCAAGCTTCGAACTAACCATATTGGTCACACTGGATACATTAATACTGTGACCATTTCACCTGATGGTTCACTTTGTGCTTCAGGTGGAAAGGATGGAATTACAATGTTATGGGATCTTAACGAGGGCAAACATTTGTATTCATTGGAAGCTGGAGATATTATCAATGCATTAGTTTTCAGTCCAAACCGTTATTGGTTGTGTGCTGCTACCGCATCATTCATTAAGATTTGGGATCTTGAAACCAAGACCGTCGTTGACGATCTCAAACCAGATTTCACGGAAACAGGTAAATATTCCAAAGATCCCGAATGCATTTCACTCGCATGGTCACCGGATGGTACTACTTTGTTTGCTGGTTATACAGGTAAATGATTTAACTTGTTATTCAATCAATTCTCAATTCTAAAATTAATTTTATTAATTAATATTTTTATTTTCCGTCTTATTTATTTATAATTTTAGATCATAGAATTCGTGTCTGGCAAGTTACTAGATCAGGTTATTAATTATGGGCAAGAAAAATATATTATTTGAAAAAAATTTACAGTAATTTCCTGTTTTAAAAATCAAAAATGTAAAATCAAAAATACTTAATTCTTCCAAAAAATAAAAATATTGCACCTTAGTGTGTTAACTTATCACAATCTATGAAATAATTTAATGATGTGAATGTTAGTTATTGTTGTCCCTATAAGGGAAAACATTTTTGTAAATCTTTGCCTTTTATGGATGGGTCGATTACTTGATCAGTCTAAAATTTTTCTGCATGTTCTTAATATAATAAAACAAAACTCTTCCTCCCGTCGAGTATTCTTGCGTGCCTATAAAAATAGAAATAAAACATGACAGGTAACTTTTTGAAAGGGTCTTCTGTAGACTTATGGTATTTCATTTGCTCCTTAAATTTATTTAATTTACTTGTAATGTCGCGTCAAAGAAGAAATTCTGTATTCAATTCAAACGATCTGGGAGTGGAACGAAAGTGATAATGAGCAAATTAATACCTTTTGTCGGTAAGTTACATTCATATTGAATGCTTTGTTACTTAAATAAGGGACTATGATATATTTATAAATTTGTGATGCTTTTTTATTATTGGCAGTAAAATTGAAAGTAAAACCGGTACCGAAATCAAATATACTATAGAAAAACATGTTTGTATTTAGAAGAAAGTTTAATATTATAGATAAAGTTTTTTTTCATCTTATAAGTAAAAAAATATATATATATATTATATATATTTAATTAGTCGTTTGAGATTAAGGGTACTAGACATGAAGAATTGAGCAAAGCGTAAGTCATCGTATCGTAATAAATATACCTTTTTCTTATAATTGAAAGGTATTACTCATTAAAGTATTATGATTGATCTTATAGGTGTGACGAATTGGTTAAATTTCTATCTATGAAAGTATGTAAATTTTAACTAGTATATTATAATTACATTTGTATTTTGATTCGATTCAATAATATTTTAATATATATACGTAGTCCAAAACCGCAAAGCCAGTCCTTGTGGTACCTCATAAACCTAAAAAAAAGACACGCAGAATCTTTAGTGATCCTGTTGGTCCACCTCCTGATTTATCGGATGATGAAGAACGACCACCGATTATAAGTGAAGATGAAGAAACCGATGGACTACAAGACGTATTTAGATTCTCTCAAATTGTTCAAAATATTGGTGATGCATTGGGATGGAATCGTAAAGAACCCTTTCTAATTACCGATTATTGGAAAGACATTTGTAGAGATTGTAATGTTACAGGTGACGTAATTCCAGAAGAAAAGGTGAGCAGACATTAAATTTCATTTTGCCAATGATTTATTGGTATTATTTATTGATTTATTGATTTAGTAACACTAACTTTTGGTTTTTGATAGCTAATACAAATTACTGGAGGTAAAAGGAGTGATATCGAAGAGGCGTTAAAGAGATTAAATCAATTAGAAAAAAATTTTGTACGAGTATTTTAAAATAATATTATAATGGATCGTGTGAAAGCGAAAGGTTGGACCATCATTAACCTTCGATTGTATTTTTGTTTAATTCCACAGCTTCAACCAGTCACGAAACCAAAACGAATTCCACTTGTGCATTACCCAGATCAATCTGTATTATTCAAATTATATTTTTGTCATCTACAAAATCATTCATATTTTAGTAAGACGGTTAAACCTATTGCGAAGGATAATTACATACTTGTTGCGGCTATAGGTCATCCGGTTACGAAAAAATTTGTAGTACCTAGAGAACACTTAATTTCTGATCCTAATTTGCAACAGGATAGCTATTCACATGATATTCAATATGATCGTATGCAGCTGAAATGGCAGGAAAGTAATAAAGAAGCAGAAAGGGCTGTAAAAGGAAAAGCCAAGGTAGTCTATCCTCCCAGTAACCCTACACCTTCGAGGCTTAGTAACGATATGCAATGGCCTCCCATTACACCTGACACAAAATCAACATCCGTTTTCTCATCCCCTTCTCGTAACGAGTCATATCAGTCCCAGAGATTTGATAGAGAATTTTACCCTGAAAGTATTTCACCTCCCACTCCAAAGAAATCGAATGAAACTCATCGAAATTCATATCAAACCACCCAAGTTTCAACAACCTTGATTGATCTTGATAATGATTCACCGTGGACGGAAGAATTTGAGGAGAATAAAATAAGAGTAACCGAAATTAGGCCCAAAACCAAGCAAATGATCAATCAAAAAAACCCTAATAGCAATAATCGTCCGGTTGGGCCTACTCCCGGGAAAATGTGTGTTATAGGTTAATTTGTTAAGATACTTGATATTTTTGTTATATTAATGAATAATAATCTTTATTATAGGATTCGAGATTATAATTTTACGATTATTAAAAATTCGTTGAAAGAAATGTACTTATATTGATATGATTTTGTATTGTCAATATCTTTATATTTATTATATTGATTGACTCATTATAAATTATTTAGATTAGAGAATGTACGAGTACATAAAGGCGAAATACGTTTTTATGGAAGGTAAAAAAATTTTTTCGATTTTAAAAGAATGTTATTGTTCAAATTTAATAATTTCAATTAAAATATTTAATTAGTTTGGGCAAAGTAATGTTCCCTAAAGTTCCTGAACAAATTAGACGTAAGCTATGGGAATTTAATGATTTGAAGGACGTTATTGGTACAGAATATGGTATAAGCCCTATGTACAATAAAATGTAAGTTAGATAGAATTTTGAAATATTTTAGATAATTTATATGTAATCTTTAACAAAAAAAAATATTTTTTTCTCTTAGTGCAACATTCGACGACAGTATTGTTGAGAAGTTTGCTCGGGTTCTTGGTCCAAACTCTGTCCATAAATCTGCGCATTTCGAAGTAATAGCAGATGCAACAAATACTCCACATGGCGCTTATTCTAAGGTTTTCATGTATGTTAAAATGGGATACGTGTCTTTAGAAAAAGTCATGTTACAATGGAATAATCCTGTAGAAATAGATTGGACGATATTAGATCGGTAAGGATTTAAATATTTGTGTCCTTTCATCGACTTATGATTATTAATATTATCATTTATTCTAACCCTATTTAACTTGTTTATCAGAAAATCCGATTTCTCTATGATTTTGGCTACAAGACGTGCTATTCGTCACGACGTTAAACCATTCAGTACTTTCATCAAGAAGACATCAGTTAGCCCAACTAACCAAATGATCACATTCGAGAACGTTGGGGATTTCCTTACTGTGAAGTCTATTAATTTTAAACAAATTACAAAATACAAATTGCACGAGCCTTTTGTCGCAGAGCTGGCTCGTGTCGAAAAGATACCTCTTATCGAACAAAACAATACCAATAAGATATTAGGAAAGACTGGATATGGTGAAGTGCATTATACAATTGAGGTGTGAAATCGTTGATAGTATTTTCATTCGAAATTTAACAAGGTATTTTATATATATATATATTATTATTATAATTATTTATATTATTTTTTTTTTTTTCTTTTTAAATAAAAAATTTAGATTTATAACGAACAACATAGACAATTATTTGAACAAAACTCTAAGATTCAAAGTGGTCAAGTCGCTAAATGGACAGTTAATGATATACTTGGAACAGATCCAAATAATTTGGCTTTGGTTGAATTTGTGAAAACGATGTTGTTATTAGTTGAAAGATGCCATAAATCAATCTCTAGTGAATCATAAGTGAAGGAAAATCATGTTTAACATTTTACAGATGCTTTATTATTTTTCATTAGTTAATGAAAAGAAACCTCAATATTATATAAAATGATAATAATTTATTATGTTGTAACTGATCAAAGGTGTAAATTCATTTAATTCTTAGTAAAAGTAGTCAAGTTCCAATTTGAATTATAACATCGTGTTTATTGTTTTTAATTGCTTTAAATTGATCAGTAAAATTGGTTGGGACATAAGCATCTTTGCTTTTACGTTTATATATCAGAATTCATCAGCTTCTAATATCTTATGGAAAACCGAGCAAAGCAAGAGAGTATACTATTATCCTTTTTTTGGAAATGAATTATTTTGGTTTAAATAGTTTAAAAAATAATGCTTTCTACTAAAACCAATGAAATTGAATTATAAAATTTCTATATGCTCTTATAAATAGTTTCTTTTCATACTAAAAATGGTAAAATTCTTTGATAAAATGTTTTATTAAAATTTCAAATGATATAAAAATATGAGATTTTTAGAATAGAGGGAAAAAAGAATAAATTAATTAATATGCTAAATTAAAATTCAATGTTTTTAATTTTTCTTATTATTTAAAAAGCTTACTAATCTCAAATAAGTCTTATAAATTCTTATGATAAATTAATTTCATTAAATAATAATATATTTTTACTATTAATTTAATATTATCATACTTCAAGTTAACATAAAATTTTCAAAATCTATATTAATTTTAACATTAAAAAATAATTTCATTTACATTAATTTATTAAAGAAATTTTTTTATAATCTATTTCAAATATTTTAATTAAATCTAATTATGAATATATACATATTAAAATTTTCATTTTATCATTTATTAGATTTTACTATTTTTTTAAAAAATAAAAATAAATCTATTAATGAAAGTTTAAATATATAAGTAATTATTATCAAATTTGTTAATTTCTTTTAAGAAGTTATTTTATAATTGATTAACATTAGTTAAATTTTGAAAATAAACTTATTACTATTATTAATATTTAAATTGATATATTATCTATTGTTTTATTAAGTAATTGAATTAGAAAATATCTATTACAAAAAATCTTATTATTTTCAAGTTTTTCTTTCAATTGTTTATTAATTCTTTATATTTCAAAGGAGGCTTTATTAATTGTTATAGATAAATCAAATTTGCAATCTTCAGATATTTTATTTTTTAATTTGTATTATATGAACCATCTTTATTATTTTATAAAAAGTTTGATATTAAATGATAAATTAGATAGCTAAATTAGCAAATTCACTTATTAATTATTATAAATAGTAAAATGTTTACAATATTTGTTTGTTTAGCCAAAATAAAGTTTTTGTATTGATAATTTATCTAAAAACCAAATTTATTATATCTTATAAATTAAAGAAATTTAATAATAATTTAATTAAAATTATTTATTTATTTAATATAATAACATATTTTTAAAACCAAAATACTTTTATAAACAGAATTGTTTTTTTTCAAAATTTAACTTTTTATTTCTAAATGTTTTTATATTAAGATATTTTTGAAAGCATTTGAATAATTTTTTTGCAAGTCAAAATTAGGATTTATTTATCTATTATATCAAAAAATATTTACAATATTTATTACTATGCATTTAAAGACATTTGATATAATAAGCCTTAATTAATAAAATATAATTTGACAAAAAGAAATAAATATGAAAATGTTTGATTAACCTAAAAATTCTGATTAATAGTAATAAAATCAGAATACTTTATGCAAGTATTTTAATATAAATTTATCAAAAATATAGAAAGAAAAAACCAGTCATTTTAATTCCAATTCTTTTAATTAAAGTAATATTATAATAAAAATAATTATCTATAATTTTGACTAAATAAATTTTTAATAATAAATGCTTATTAATAATTAAAAAAATTACTTATCTATTAAAAATAGATAAATAAATAAAAATATATTTTAGACTGTATTATATAATACTGTTAATAGCAGTTTTTTGATGTTTATGGGTTATAAACGGAGTTTTAAGGTAAGCAGAAGGTATCATTTT
>CAMKVN010001876.1:0-16027 GCA_946474995.1 Funneliformis geosporum
ACAACTTTATTAGAATATAAAAAGAAAGTATATTAAATAAAATTAAAGATGTTTTAAAAAAAAATAGACAAAAAAAATTAAATTTTTTTTAAATATTTTATTTTGTTTAATTTGATTGGTTGACCCGAATTTTATCAGGTCAGGTCATAAGCTTGACCTGACTTGATGTTGACCTGAAAATTTGTCTACCCGACCTGATTTTTTGAGTCAGGTCAGGTCAGGTCACAGGTTGACCTGACCTGATTCAGAGCTCTATAGATATCACCTCTACTATTATATATAACAATAATTTTACTACTATATTTATACTTTCTTCTCCTCTATTTTTTACTTTTACTTCACAAATTTTATTTTCACATACTTATACAAAAATTATTGATAATGATTTAAAGTTATTGCCTATTGAAAATAGTTCTATCATCCTAAAACATAATACCTTAACATTTATTACTCATTAATGTTTATTGTTTACAAGATACTGTCAAAAATTAACAAATTTTAGATACCTTTGAGAAAAAGAAGACTGAATTATTGGTTTCACTGAAACTTGACATAAACCTATCCAACCTTATTATTGTTACTTAGATCCAAATTTTGATTCCTTTTTGAGTACTCAAACAAATAATAATTCAAGAGTCAGTTTCTTGATCAGAAAAACTGCTCCGATTGGAAAATCCTACATAATAATATACATTAAACTTTTACATACAGATGAATTTTATTATAATGAATTATAATATTAATTTTTATCGAAATCGAATTAATATTGGATATCTTTTACTAGAAGTAACTGATTGTAAGTATAAATTTTTAATGTTTATATTAATATAATTTATTTATAAACTATTCAAAAGTTGACTCAAAGCCATCTTTTGTGTTGTTTAAAATTTTATTGTCATAATTTATATTATATTCTATATAACCTAAAATGTGAAATATAATTGTCGATATATAGTCAACCCTGGTTATAACGAACCTATATGTACTGAATTCTCGTTATACTAAACTAAGGTTCCCAGAACTGATTTTTTATAGTCATTTACACTGGATATAATGAACTTTATTAATAAACTCTGTATACTGAATACCGAACTTATCATAATGGCCTGTGTATATTAGTTATATATTTGCTATAATGAATGTCACGTGATTAGTGATTGATTAAAAATTATATGATCTTTTGATAATTTTTTTTTATCTTATCTCCTTATCTATTTACTTTAAAATGTCGACAAAGAAAAGAACCATTCTTATTGCAACACAAAAACGTAAAATTTGTAAAACAAAAGAAAAAGAACCAAACTTTCTAATGTAACTCTTGTACAAAAAATATAATATTAGAAAATCAACAGTTACTGACATTTTAAATAAAAAGAAACGCTGGCTTGCAATTTCAGGAGACCAAGAAAAAATTAAAAAATTTTGTGATTCTAAATGGCCTCAACTTGAAAATGCACTTAGTTTCTGGGTTGATAATGCACTTAATATAAAACAAAATATTAATAGTAATATCTTAAAAACAAAAGCAGATTTTTTTGCTTAGCGGTTTTCTATAGAAGATTTTCATCAATCAGAGGGATGGTTAACTGGCTTTAAAAAAAGACATGGATTGCGTTAATTTCAAAAGTAAGGTGAAGCTTTAAGTGCTCCTTCTACTAAATTAATAGAAAATGATTGCATTGCCTTACAACTATTTCTTAAACACTATGACTCTGAAAATATTTGGAATGGAGACAAAACTGGTCTCTTTTGAAAAATGAAACCTTCTAGAGTTTTGGTACATGGCCTTATATCTGGTCATAAAAAAGAAAAATCTTGCATCACTATATTTTACGCAGCAAATGCAATAGAAACCAAAAAATGGCTCTTACTTTTATTCACAAATACAAAACCCCTCATCTCATGAAAAATCTTAATTACAAAATCCTTTCTGTTTCTTACTTTTGGAATAAAAAATCTTGGATGCAAGTTAGTATTTTTAACGAAGTTATTCTTAAGCTTAATGAAAAAATGAGGTGAAAAGGACGTAAGATTATTCTTTTGCTTGATAATGCACCAGTACATCTTATTTTAGATGAAACTCAAGAAAAATTAGATAGCATTGTGATAAAATTTCTTTCATCAAATACTACTACTGTTCTTCAATCGTGTGATGCAGGAATCATCCATTCATTTAAATGTCATTATAAATGTCTTTTTGTTCAAAATTGAATTAATACATATGATAATGTGTAAGATGGTATTGTGGAAGAGCTTGCTGATTATAATATCTATGATGCTTTACAAAATTTAGCTGAAGCATGGTCTATGGTATCACCTCAAACAATCTCAAACTGCTGGAAAAAAACAGGAATTCTTCCATCAAATAATGATGATGAAGATGTGTTTGAAAATGATTTTATTTTTGATGAGGATATGTAAGTTTTTAACATTAATATCAAATACAATGTGAATGATTTTAATAATTATGTTTTCTTTTAGTTTTAATGAAGATGATGAAGAACTTGAAAGGTTAATTTCCCTTCTTCCAAAAGGTGATCTTAACACACAAGAATATATTCACATTAAAGATAAAGCAGCAGAGGGTGGGCTTACTGATGATGAAATAATTGATGCTATATTAAATGTAGATAGGGAAGAGGAACATGTAATAGACGAAATTATTTGTGCCAGTATTAGAAAAAGTTAGTCTAGTAGAAGCGGAAAATGCTGTAGACAAAATTATAAGATTTTTATATGAGCAAGCGGCAAAATTTGGGAAAGTAAGCAATGAATTAAAAAATTTAAAAGGGTTACATAGACGAATTAAGGTTTTAGTTGGAAATAATCTTAAGCAAGGCAATATTCAAGATTATTTTAATGATAATATCTAATGTAATAATGTAATAGCAATTTAAAATAATAAAGACAAATCGTAAAACTTGATAATCACGTGCTTGTAATTTTATTGGCTAATTTTTTATATCGAACTCATTCTATACCGAACTGAATCTTCAGGAACGGAGGGTTCGTTATAACCAGAGTTGACTGTAGTTTGGCCATGCATTTGTGGCTTTACCCAAAACTTTGAAATCTAAAATAATTAATTTATTATGTAATTTACTTGATTAATTAGTTCAGTTCCAAAGCTAACTTATGCACAATGTCTATTCTTGATTTACTGTTTCAGAACATTATCTAAAATATCATATTTATTGGTTTGTTCAGTTCGGTGCTGCGTTGTCCGAAGCTTTAAAGTCAAGATCGGCTGATTGTATATAATGTGATAATTCAGTTATATATGATCGACAAAATGATCGACATGGTGATATAAGCATGTCGGAAATATAATTCACGTGAACTTTGCTTCGCGATGGATTGAATTAATGTAAATGCGTTCTTTTCATCCAATATCGTTAAATACTTTTTCCAGCTACAACAGAAGAAATGAACGAAATATGGAATTATGGAATTACGTGGAAATACGGTTTCCTATTATATAATTAATTTTATAATTTATATATAATTTATTTCATTTTTTTAAATATTTAAAATTCTTTACAATACGTAACATTACTTCTATCAAAGTTTCCCTCAAATTTTCCCTCGAATTTTCCTTCAAATTTCTCCATAAATTTTCCTATGTTGAAAGAGAGATTACTTTTTAAATTTAAACTTTTTATAATGATATTTTTAGAACAAGAAATGAAATTTTCTTTCCATCCCGATAAATTATCATTCTCACTATTTAAAATTAATAATTCAATAATGTTCGGACAATATTTTAATATTTTGTCAATGTTCTCCTTATTACAGGCCAAATCTATCCCTAATTGATTTAACGAAGTACCGGTTCGTTTGAATAATTGTAATAAAAGATCCTTCATCTCATCATCATTTCCATTGCAACAAATATGCAACCTTTTCATGTTAAAAGAACTATCATTAAAAGTATTAACATTATGACGAAAACCTTTACAAGAATACAAATAAAGATTTTTTAAATTTTTAAACCTTGACAAAAGATGTAAAGAAATGTTTGTAAATTGAATATTTTGTAACTTCAAAGAATATAAAGTGGAATCATGATGAGAGTGTAGATTTAAAAGTATGAGTTCAAAATATTCGTTTTGTAAATTCGATATATTAAACCTAAAGATTTGTCGTTGTGATCTAATGACATCAACGATTAATTCAATTAATTCAACGTCATACTTTTTAAAATCAAAATTAAAATCAAAATTCTTGATCTCGGTGCTATGATTCGAAATATGTTTTAATAATGATAAAACATCGAATTTAGGATCTTGATAATAAATTTTTGTTGTCATATTTGTTAAATTTGATAATGCTGATTTGATCGTGTAATTATTATATCCTTGAATGTTCATTGGCATATCGACCGAATAAGTCGTTGGATTGAATAAGAGAGAGTGTAATTTCGTAGATTTTTGTAAAAATAATTTACACAATGAAGAAGCTATTAAAGATGCTTGATACCTTTCTTCTTGATAATCTAAAGGATATTTTAAGTTCGACTTAAATGATGTGTAAATAGTACTTTCCAATTCTTTATATGATAATTCTTTCAAATATATCGGATAATTATATAATGTTTTAAATGAACCTGGGATTTGTATATTAAAGGGATGTAATAATGGATTTAATTTAGAAAATAATGAATAGTAATCCTCATCATCAAGACAAGTGATATATGTTCTTAATAATTGAAAACATGCGTTTGGGTCTCTTGAGGAATTACGACAAGAAGATTTGGGAGGCAACAAAATTTTAAATGGATTGCTCCATAAAATTGGAATTACATTCTCACACCAGTATCTATTTACGAAAAGTAATTTAAAAAGTGTTGCTTTATGTGGAATACATTTAAATATCCTTTGCATACATTCTGGCGGTAGGATGATTTGTCTATTATCGAGCATCACTTGTGATGTATTGGTAATACTTTGATTTTCTGTTTGTTTATAAAATTTTAAATTTTCTGTATGCTTTTTATAAAATTTTAAAAACAATTGAATACAAATACAAATTGGTGGCATTTTTTGTAAAAATTTAAAAAATAAAAAATAAAAAGGGAAAAAAGGGAAAAATAAAATGTAAAAGGGTGAAAAATAAAAATGAGAAAAAAACGAAAGAAAAACTACCAAGAATTGCATACATATATATATAATAAGGCCCAGGTAATTCGGATTATTCGTTGTTCATGAACAGGTGCTTATTGATATTTAATTGAAGAAATTCCCGATAAAAGGTCCTTATTGTGAATTATAAAGGAAATTTTTAATCTTTATGGCAATTTTATATGCAGGAGTTTGCATATTTGTTTTTTGATGAATCCGCAGGATATAATTAACTTTGTTCTTGAAATTAGATCTACAATAATGCTTTGTGCAAAAGAATATAGGTATTTACCCCAGTATCACAACAAAAAATTTCATCCATCCACTGATTTTTGGCCAGCGGAGGTGAAAATCTTGTGCCGATACTGACTTAAATACCTAAATTCATCATCACCACAAATAAATTTCACCCCCACGTGACCTTAGTAATTTGTGAATTTGTGAAATAAATTTTTTTTATAAATCATCTAAACCATCAAATATACTCATTTCACGTGCGAATTTGCAACTATCGGAATTGAACAGGCCCATTATTTAACTCCGAAAAAAAATATTCGTTCTGCTCACGTGATACTTAATTTAAAAATAAATATTTATATAGGGGAGGGGGGTACACGACATTTTAAGGATGCCGAAAACGGAAAGACAAATATTTTAAATCACGTGAGGCGAAAAATCTACATGATTTTGGTAGGCATTACTTTATCAAGATGTTAAACCCGTGGCAAATAATTTAATTAAGAAATACTTGTGTGACCCAACTATTGTGGGGAAAATTTTTTAAAACATTTAATTTGATATTCGTCTCCCTTTTCCTGAATCAAGAAGACAGGGCGTAGTTTGTAATTTTAATAATAAGATTTCTTAAATCACAAGGTAACTATGTTGAAATGTTTGAATTCGCATGTTTTTTTTTTAAAAAAAAATTCAAACCTTCTCTTTAACGCTAATTTTGGTTTTCACGATAATGTAATTAAGGAAAGGTGAAATCATTAATATTAGTTTAATTTATCAGTAAAAATTCTAAATTCTTTTTTTTTTCTTCCC
Organism: Funneliformis geosporum; assembly: GCA_946474995.1. Lineage (NCBI taxonomy): Eukaryota > Fungi > Glomeromycota > Glomeromycetes > Glomerales > Glomeraceae > Funneliformis > Funneliformis geosporum. Next base: position 6,168 of record CAMKVN010001876.1, read on the forward strand.
TTTCTATAGGGTTAATTTTGTTGTTGTTGATATGGCGTCCAAGTTGAATACGGATTGTTTGGAGGAAATTTTTGGATTTTTAAAGTTGGATGGGATGGATCACGAAACAACATTACGATCATGTATTTTACATCCATGTATCTTGGTTAATCGACAATGGTGTTTTAGTGTGGTCAGATTATTATGGAGTAACCCGTGGCATTTTAGAAAAGATCTTGAATGTGTCACTCCCAGCATAATCAACACATACATTTCAACATTTTCTAAAGAATCCAAAGAAAGGTTAATAGAGAACAAGATAATTCTACCAAAAGAAGCGACAACGCAACCAACATTTAATTATGCCTGGTTCTTGAGAAATTTACATTTGTTTCATTTAGAAATGACATTAAAATCATGGTTTCAATCCTTTCAACAACAACGACAGGGTGGCGATATTACAATATCAGGAGGGATTTGTTCAATAAAGTATAAACTTGTCTTTGAAGAATTGTTAAATAATTTCTTTAGAACATCACCTTGTATATTAAAGTTAAGTATTTCTGCTTATGATAATATAACCTATTTAACAAATTCTATTGAACAAACTCCAAAATCGATCGATTGCTTAGCCTATTTACGATATTTTCGAAGTAGTGGTGATCTTCCTTCGATGCCAAAATTATTTTCCCTTCTTTCCAACATAAGTCCAAACCTTTTAAAATTACAAATTGATCGTTATATAATCACGGAAGAATTGGCGGATTTAATTAATGCTCAAAAAAATTTAAAGGAAATTTTTTTTCACAAACATCCAAGTTTAAGACATCGTCCGTTATCTTTATCGAATAATAAGATAGGTACATCGTTAATTAATAAATCAAGTTCAATTAAATTATTAGAAATTAAAGGAATTTATTTTCAAGCGCAAATGTTTTCAAATTTTGAAAATTTAAGAGAATTGTATATTAAAATCTGTGGTGGAATGAAATATACTCGGGAGGAATTATTACCCTTGGCCTTCATTTCTTTAAATCATTTACAAAAATTCTTTTGGCATTCAACTCATTACATTTACTTAGATTTGTTTCCAAACTTTTTTAGAAATAATGGAAAACATTTGAAAGATATTACCATTAAAGGGTTTATGATTTCGGATTCAGAAAATGCTGGGTTATTAATCAATAGCGTAGCGAAGCATTGTGTTAACTTGAGATCTTTCTCTGGACCGATTTTAATAGAAAATGTGGCGGAATTAACAAAGTTGTTGGAAAATTGTAATGAATTACAAAGTTTATCATTGCATCCTTCAAGGAAAAAATGTTATGGACCACAAAGGAAAGGATATTTCGATGATTTGATGAACGTTTTGATTGACCAGCAAGGCGTTCATCTATCGGAATTGATATTAGCTTACAGTTGGACCTTTAATATCGGATATTTTGAAAGGTTAATGAAGAAATTTGAAAGATTGCAAAAGAAAAAATTTAATTTTGTTTGTGATGTGAATATTTTGAGGGATCCTAAATTTGACAACATTGTAAATAGATTCGTGGAGTTGGGTATTTTAAAAGAAATCGATACCGGTTATGTTGAATTTGGTTATTAGGTTAGAAATTAGATTATGAGAAATTTTTTTATTTGTGATCATTCCCTAGATAGAGTGTTAGAAATTCCCGCTTTAAATTACGATCATATTTATTATCTATATGTATATTATTAAATTTTAATTTATTCTTTTTTTTTCATTGTATCAAAAAATATTTATAAAGTCTAATCAAAATAAGATCCACCCATATTAAAATCAAGGATGTTTTTCTTTTGATATTTGGTACAAATTTTACGGAATTTAGGAGTGACCATTATACCGGGATCGCAATGAAATTCGATAGGTTTCTCCATCATCTCTCTACTTTTCAAAAAATTTTCAAAAGGTTTCAAAGAAATCTTCCACGAATCCATCAATTTCAATTCCATCAAGGATTTTGGAGAGATATTTGTTATTACATCTAATAAATCATCAAATTCTGAAGTCATAAACAATAATCTTGAAGGATAAAATCGTAAAGACTTCAAGTGCTTGCAAGTTTCTAACAATTTGGAAAGTTCATTTACATCATCTTTCGCTATAGGACCTTCATAAGATTGTAAATTTAAACACGTGATCGTAATTGAGTCTAAAAGTAGTCTCGAATTTCCATCATCTCTCGCTCTTAACGTAATTTGACGAAGGTTTTGCCCGTTAAAGAGAATAAATCTCGAAAATATATCTAGATAAAATGATTGACTACATAACCAAGTAAATGCTTCTAACTTCTTGAAGGAAGAGGTGAATAAAGGTTCGTATTCATCTCTTGTGAACTCTATACCATCAATTTTAACTATCAATTTCTTTAAATTTTCAAATTTTGGTAATAATGGCATGGCAAAACAATAGGCTTCATACTCTAAATGAATTACCGAAGGAGAATTTTTTATGTATAGAGAACAAACTTCATTTTCGGTGGAATTCGACTTCCTGTCATGATATTGTTTAATGATAATTTTTTGAAGATTCCTTTGAGAATTAATTAACAAGGCTAAATCTTTTGTAATTTTCGCATCTTCAATGTATAATGTTTTGATGTTAAGAAGAAATTTTGACAAGCTCGAATATAATTTTTCACCATTTGATCCTGATTTGGTACCACTAAAAACTGAAACCGTTGAAAGGCATGTTTTTGCTTCGGGAATCGTTTCTATTGCATTTATCAAGATCTCACTAGCCAGATGAGTTGAATTCGTGTGTAAACCATATAAGCAACGTGATTGTGTAAAAATCACTTTAATAAATTCTAGCAACAATAATGATAGATAATCTTTTTTTACCCTTTCTCTTTTAAGCAAAAAACGAATTGATGATTCCAAACAAGAGATGTTTAGAGTTCTTAAGAATGATATATAATTGAACGTTGGTGAATCATGTAATTCAAACATTATTAAATCATTCTTTAATAAAAATTCCTTAGATTCTTGTGGAAATGTTGAAAGATAAATTTTAAGAATTGCGCAATGTAAATATTTTTCAATTTGCAATGGATTTTTCCATAGTTCTGGTATAGCGTATTGACACCAAAGTTTATTAACTAGAACACAAGAATATAATGTTTTGTAATCATCCTCTAAATATTGAAAGATTTCTATTAAACAATCGAAATTCAAATTGTACATGATTAAGAGAGAGAGAGAGAGAGAAAATCGATCGATGACGAATTTGACGTTATCGTTATTAATAATATTAATGTTGCACTTCCGCAGTAAATATAATTTGACCTCTATATAATCACCCACCAAGTCGATGATTGTATATAAAAAACTCTATACTATCACCTTTATAATTAAATATCATGTATGCAGTGATTAAGAGGGTTTAACTTAAGATTAAGGTTGCGTTATTATTAAATTTAAAAATTTAAAACAATAAAATTAGATTGCATTATTATTAAAATTTCCTTATTATTTTATAATAGCATACTTATAATTTTTTAACAAGATTACTTCAAACTTTAGCTAATAGTGATATTACTAAGTTTATGATATTGATAAATGCTATGATAATCTCTTCACAATCCATCTAAATGATCAATTAGAAAGAAATGCTATATTTTTTTTTATATTGATTACTTATTAACATTTCTGATTCAAATGCTAAAGATTTACTATTATCTAAATGAAATCAAAGATAAAATAACCAAATAATTTCAGAACTATGGTAGCTTAACATCCTTTTAACTAATGATTGCAGAATCAATTTTAACTTAAAAATTACAGTGATAATTCATAATATTCAAATTTACTACAACCATCTACTTTTAAAAAATGAAAATAGGTTTTAATATTTTTTTCTAAAGATAAAACTTCTTTCTAGTCTTTTTAATATTAGGCTGTATAAAAAAATTTTTTAGATTTTGTAATCTGATCACCTCAATTTTTACAAAAATTCATGATTTTTTTTATAGTAAAAATTTTTTCATGTGACTTTATATAATGATATAATGACATTTACTTTATTATAAAAAATTTAATATATTATAATATAAAGTATATATAAAAAATTTATATATAAAAAATAAAAACCAGGTGACCTGATTTGCAAACTTATTATAACTTATAATTTTTAAATTTTACAATTAATAAACAATAGGAATTTTAATTATATTAGTAATCTTTTTTTTTTTTGAAAATTTTACTCAAATAATAAAATGTAAAAATGTATTAATGTTTTTTTATATTATTTTTAAAAATTTTAAATAAAATTAATAAATATTTAGTTTAATATTTATTATAATTAACTTAAAATTACATGATATATAGATCAGGTCAGATCAAATGTATATTTAATTTAGGTCAAATTTATGTTTGATTTGATCTAATCTTATTAAATAGATCAAGTCAATTATTCAATTTGACCTGAACTATTCAAAGCTCTAATTGAAAGTAAAAATTCTTTACTATGTTATAAATAAAGCTCTTCATAAACTGAGCTAGCTCGCAAGCCTCATGAGTCAGCTCACTAAAGCTTGGCTTGAGCTACTATAAAATAGCTCACAAGCTGATTAATCTGACTCGTATTATAGCTTAGCTCGTAATGTAGAGGTGTAATCCGTTCAGCTGATATCCAGTCATCTGATCAAAATCTGGATTTAAATGCAATACAAATTATAATTTTTTTGATAGAATGATATACAGATTATGAAAATTTGAATAAATTATTATCAGATGTAAAGATGGGAACTGTAATTAATATGTTGCAATTAGTTTTAACCTATATATGTTGCAACTTATAATGTTACAACATATGTTGCAACTAATTTTAACTTATGTTGCAACATTTTGTAAATTTGAAATCAATTGCTGTACTATCTTTAATCAGATGATTTGTATAAATCTGTATAATCTATTTAATATGATTGGCTAATTAAAACTATAATTAGTAAATTTATTGTAAAATTGTGTTTCATTTTTTTTATATATATTGAACCAATAGTAATAATGGTTGAAAAATTATATAACAATAGTGACACTAAATTAGAACAAGACTCAAATCAAAAAAAAAGTTAAATTAAATAAAACTCGTGAAGGAAATAAAGTTAGAAGTTAGATTTGAAAATATTTTAAATCTAACTATAAAGATGGAGTAAGATATGCAGTTTGTCAAGTAAAATAGTAAATGAAAAGAAATATGAAAAAACTTATAAAACTGGTACATCTACCGGTAATTGTACTATTCATCTTGCAAATAATCATAAAATAACTGAACAAGCTAAGAAAGAAGTTAATCCTATGAGTAATTTTTTATAAAATTAATTTTATTAATTTTATAAATATAATGCTAATGATTTATTTAAATATATTAAAAGCAAATAAATCAGAATCAATATGTCATGAAAATGCTTATCAGAAAAACCTATCATCAAGAATCACGTCAACTTGAATTGTGTCAATATCTTGCAGATTGGATTTTATGTGATTCTCTATCACTTACTATTATTTAAAGTCCGGCATTTAAAAAATTAATTTCTTAATTGAATCCAAGATTTCAAATTCCAAATCCAAAATATATTAAAAAAATTATTCATCAGACATATAATTATTCAAGACCACTAATTATAAAAAAATTAGAAAAAGATGCTAATACAATATCTTTAACTTGTGATCTTTAGACAGGACAAAATCGCCAAGGTTTTTTGGGAATAACAAATTCCTATCTTGATCCATAATTTCAACTTCATAAAATTGTTCTTTCAGTTCAATATATTTCTTATTCTCATACAACTAATCATATTGAAGATATATTACTTATAGTATTAGATGAATTAGAACTTTGTGATAAAGTTTTTATGGTAACAACAGATAATAATTCAAATTTGCGAAAAGCTATTCAAGATTTAGAATTAGTAGCAAATAATATAATGTGGCAGCCATGTGTTACTCATACCTTACAACTCGTGGTTGGAAAAGGTTTAAAACCTATCAAATTATTAGTTAGCTATGTTAAATGTCTTATTGATTTTTTATGAAACTAAAGCAATCAGAACGTCTTAAAAAAATTCAAAAACAATTTATATGATCAACAAATTTAAATGAGGTTGTATTTAATATATAATTTATATTTTTTTAAGAGAATTGCTAATCTTAACCAGAGGTAAAATTACCGGTCACGTAATATAATTATCACGTAACAATTTATTTATATAATAAAATAAAATTTATTAAAGCAAAAAATTAAAATTCAAACACAGGGTCTTATTTAACAAACAAAAAGAAAATTTGCATTCTGGTTAGGCCGCTCTCTCTACTGCGTGGATAGACAATCTTAAAACTAAAGATTTTTATTGTATAATTTACTCGATGTATTACAGTTTAGCAATAAAAGTTTTGAAGGCAAAAAATTAAAATTCACTTTATTAGTTAATGTAATGTAATTTACGATCATTTTCTATTCATTCCTTATTCTTGTTACACGTTGCTCTATTATGTCCTTTTTGTCTGCAATTTTAACACGTTTTACCTGTATCTTTTTCAGTTAGGTTATTATTTGTATTTTTAGATCCATCAACTTCTACTGGTTGTAAATGACGATGTTTCTTAAATTATTTATCTTGAATTTCGATTGTACTCTTTACTCTTTCAGGAGGTCTTCCTTTTTGTGTTATTATTACAGGATTTCTAATATCAAATTCAACATTCTCTAATTCTTGCTTTTGTTGCTTATCTAAAATAAAATTTTAGCAAATGCCTATTAATTCATTATATGAATTAGTATCTAATGCTAAATTAAGAGCTTTTCACATTATGCCTTGTGCACGATCATATTTCCGCCGATTTTCATTAATTTCTTGTAATATTGATGTATAAGTATTAGGATTGCAAATTCTTTTCATATACCCAAAATTATATATTTAATGCTCATCAATATTTAGATTTTGGGTTGAATCTACACATAAGTAATATACAATTGTTACCAAATTTTATCTCCATTTTTTTTAATTATATCATCCTTATACCATCTCATTGTAATAAGTCCTATATGCTATTTAGCTTGTAAAGAATAACGTAATACTTTATAGAAATGCCTACACAGGTAACCATGTGTTATAAAAAGGTTACATGTACATTGATGAGATCCGTTAGCCATTAATATGATATATTGATTTTTTGAATTAAATGATATAATTACTTTTCAAATCTCTAGTATTTGTTCACATCCAATCGATAAAAAAATATCAGCAAAATGGCTCTTTGCAAGTTCATAATTATCCTCAAGCATTCCTTCATTATAGTCGACATTTACTTATTCCTATTCTATAAGAAAGATAATTAGTGTAAAAAAACTATTTTAATGATCGGTTAATTAAAACTTTTTACCTGTAATATAGAATTGAGATTTGTAATATCCATTTTAAAAGTATCATAAAAAAACACTCTTGCATTTGTTTACATACGACAAAAACCATTCTTAGTAATAGATATTGTGAAACTATTATCTCAATAGATTTAAAAAACGTTTTAGGTACTGTCGCAAGTCTAACCATAGGAATTTGATCCTTATATTCTTCCATTCTTACATATTCTGACTTCTTATCAAGTAAATCTTGAATTTCTTTAACTAATTCTAAAAGTGAAGAATTAGATTTAATACAGTCATGAACTTTTTGATTTAAACTCTTCACATGCTGTGTGCTATTTGCACCTGCAGTAAACTGATTATTTGTGTAATATATAGCCCATTTAGTTTTATACAGATCCAATTGTCATATTATATATTTGGTTATACTTGAGTACTTTAATTTTAACATTTCTCGAAGATTTCTGGAATCATAGTATTGCTGCATTTAAAAAAGTCTTTACAAAAGTTTTGAAATTCATCAGAATCTAATTTGTTTCGAAGATTTTTCTTTAAGTTAAGATCAATATGAAATAGGCATAAGCAATGAATAGAATCAGAAAACTCTGAAGATATAGCATTAATCATTGCCGGATCAGAGTCTAAATACTACTTTTAGTATTAGGTTTCCTGTACACTTATTAATCATTTTTAATGCCCAAACAAAACTATCTTCAGATTCATCTTCAAGTAAAGCTGTTACAACAAGATGGGTTCAGTTACAATTATTAATGATAGCAAAAAGTACACTACCATATTGTATTTATTTATACGAGAAGTAGTATCAAAAAATAGAACATCATGAAACCTGGTCTATAAATATTATTGTTCAGGTAATAACCACAATAATCCATATAATTGCCATTCGGTCAGTCCATTAAATTTAGCTTCTATAAACCATTGAGGATCTTCAGCACGTTTTGAATATAAATGTCGCATAAGATCAGATGCATCAAATTTAACTATTGTCATTAAATGATTTTTCGTGTCTTGAATGGCATTATAAAGATTTTTTTGGTGAATGTTTCTTCCTGGAAATTTACCCTTCAATAATTGTCCAATGTTTCATGCACTTATCATCCCATGTTTTACACAAAATTCAATAAATTGAATCATATTATTATTAAGTTTGCGATATTTTTCAATAGTAGTTGTAGGCGAAGGTACCATTAGATGATTATGTTGATCTTCAACCATTATAAAAGTAATCATTAAGGATGTTTTAGAATGATTTTCATTAACTCTTCACTTACAATTAATAGCTCTGGATTGTCAATTTCGCTGATTAACAGGATTTAAAATCTTTTTTGCTTAGTATTTTCCTGCACAACTACATTCCCAATTAATTCTGTGTAAAATTTTATTACCTCCTTCTACTGAAGTATCAGTACATTTCCTATGAATACTAAATCCTTTCTCCAACCCATAATCATTAAGAAATTTTTTAGCATCATCCTAAGTTTGAAAAGTTTATCCTAAATGTAATTTAAGTAAAAAGGAATCGTTTTCATCATTTGAAAAATCAGTATCGCTTTCTTGTAGATTACCTATTAACGATGGTTCATTTGATCTAGGATCAGATATAGAAATATTACTATTAACAGAAGATGAAGCTAGAGTAGATTTATCTATCTTAAGTAAAAATTGAACTATAGGTTAAAATGAAAGGGTAAGAAGCGTAAATGTGTAATACAAGATAGCAATAAAAGTAGGAATGAAGGTCAAAGTGTAAAATTGTTCATGTAGTACAAGAGTAATACAAGCCACTAAATAATAAAGTTAAAATTGAATAAAGTTCATGCGGTGAAGCGTTAAACCCACCAAAATAGGAGCAAAGACTAAAAAAGGTCCAAAATACTATATAAGCCATTAAAATAGAGAAGTTAAAGTGTAAAATAAAATTTGTGTAGTAAGGTATCAAACACGCCACCAAAAAAAGAAGCAACAGCTAAAAAATGCTCAAGTATTACAAGCCGGTGAAGTTCAAAACCAAAAATATTATAACTCAAAATGAAAAATATAGAGTTAGAGCAAAGTAAAAGTAAGGTTAAAGCGAAAAATATATTCAAGCCATTAGAATCAAAGTAAAAAAATCATTTATTTAATTTTAAACAATACAATTACGAGATCACACAATCACGAAAGAATCATGAACAATAGAACAATACAATTATGGGATTACGCGATCACAAAAGAACTATGATTAAGTAAATACGTGACTGATTTTATGTATCACGTGACTGACCGGTAATTTTACCCTCCAGTAAACGTAGTTATTTTCTTTTTTTAATTTTAAAAAAAAAACTTTTTTTTATGTTTTTTTTTAAAAAAAGATTTTTTTTTGTTTTTAAAATAGTAAAAAAAATGTATAATTTGTTTTTTTATATATTGTTACCCAACTATTGATTAGGCGGACTGAAACACGTAATCAATTGAGTAGCAGCAAGATTTAGCT
>CAMKVN010001877.1:0-16023 GCA_946474995.1 Funneliformis geosporum
ATCTTTAAATCATAAATCTAATCTTGTAAATATTCTTTAAAATAATATTAGATTCTATCATTAATATAAAATAAACTTATTAATATCTTAAAAATTGTAGAATAATTATATGTGCGATAGCTTGGGTAAGAATAGAATCATTATACTAACTTGCACCTGATTATTATAGAAATATTTGAAAAATTTTACCATTGATAACATATATATATATAAACTCAGAAAAGAATACCTGATTTTCTCTCAACTTAATAACATACTCATCATGAGCCATCATATCAATACAATATACATTTTTGATGATGAATACGAAACAGTATTAGATTAGAGAAATGATAATACTAACTCGACTGATTTAAATTAAACACATAATCTCTCATATGAAATTTCATTGACTAACCCTCAAAACACTAATATGTAACTAGTTCTAACACAATGTTTTTACTGGAGACTGTCACCAAAGTTACAAAAGTTATATGATAAATTTCAAAATAATATTCTTGGCCAATATCCTTGCATTGCATGTATTTATTGCGGAAGGCTTCTATATCCTAAAAAATCATCTTGGATACTCTATGATCCATCAATTATCTATCCTTTACAACAACATATACCTAATATCTCCCTCTCGTTTAATCCTAATATCGATCATAATGGTAGATTCAAAATACCTACTTGTGAATCATGTAAAAAACCTTTAACAAGATTCTTATTTCCTCACCTTTCTCCTATATCACAAGAAATCATTTCAGTGCCACTACACAAAAGAAAACATCTATCACCAGTTTATTTACATTGTTCATTAGGCAGAACCCCAAATAGCAATCCTTACTCTGAATACAGGTGCCTTACAGAAGCTATGAATTACTCACGTAATATCAGAGCACACGCTTTATATTCAGGAATATTAGGAGCTTTTTTAGAATAATCTGATGATACTAATAATATGATCAATTCAAGCCACAATATTGATGATCCTGTTTATGACAGAGCCTTACGTCAAGCTGCTACTTGATTGTCCCAAAATAATTCTTACCTTCAACCGTATACAAACTTATTAACATCTTATGATGTATCTAGACAGATCATAAACCAACCTTTTCCAACAGTTACTCATATATCGACTGATACCAACATTCTACCTGTAAATCCTCGTGATATTATAGTACCTAATTTTGATTTTCCTGATGAAGTCCATAATGAAGACTTTCATTACTCTAGATTAATGGCAGGTTTTGTTCAAGAAAATGACAATTTACGAATTCCTATCTCTATCTATGATCCAGATTTAGAACTATTGCTCTTCCCTGATTTATTTACTGATGGAAAAGGTCACTTCCGCGATGTGATAAACCAATTAACTGATCATGATAATGAGATCCATTATGAAACTTACGGAAAATATATAAAGCAATGCCTGATGAATTATGATTCAAGATGGAGACTTCACTATCACTGGCCATTTTAGTCTTATCTTCAACTAGAAAAACTGAGACATCATTAAAATACTCAACGCCTACTAAGACAATCTAATAGTAATGCAAGTTCTAGTATTTGACCAACTGCTATTCAATTATTTAGATCTAGCAATTACAATAGATACAATATTTTAGATGAAACTAAGACATTTCCCCTTCCTAGCTTTATACGTACTGGAGATACATATTTTCATCAAAAATAACTGCATCTCAATACTATGTTAAAGCATAATGGACTTCCTACTCTATTTGTGACTTTAAGTATGGCTGAAAGTTGTTGGACTCACCTACGTCACATTCTTATCAATACTGATAATAATGATTTATTACTGACAAATAGGCCTTATCATTATGCTAATTACTTCGTTCACAGATTTCAGTCTCTAAAAAAGGAATTGTATAAAAAACCTGAGCTTACAGGATTTGGCAGGATTACAGACTTTTTTGATTGAGTTGAATTTCAAAATAGGGGTGCAACACATACTCATAGCTGTTATTGGACAGATAATACTATTGCAAATATGATAGTAAATGATATTATCCGTTCAACGATATCTGATCCTTTGTATGAGCCTGAATTATATGCATTTGTAATAGCTAATCAAATACATACTTGTAATCATAAGTGTCATAGTCCTGCTTCACCAGGTCAAACATGCAAAAAGGTTTTCCACGTCCTTACAGTCAAACAACTCATTACGAAGAAGGTGCCTCCCGTTATGTTTACAAATGTTTGACTGATGCAGATTCTTGGGTAGTTCCATATCACCCAGCTATTCTCTTATTATGGAACACTCACATGAATATTCAGTATATAACTGATAGAGGATTTGCTCAATATATGGTAAAATACATTGTTAAAAGAGAACCTTCACATATATTTAATATACAAGAAGGTGATATAAGAATATGTTATCGCTCGAAGACTTAGCTCTATAGAATTAATGTTCTTACTCCTAGGATATCAAATATATAATTTATCAGCTACAGTAAAATTTCTTACTACAGATCTGCCTAATTCAAGAACTCAAGTTATACTTCCTGCATACATGATAGATGAGACTGATGATAATCCATATTATGATGATAATATTACAAAATATATGTCTTGACCCTAGGATCCTGAATTTGAAAACCTAACGTATCCTCAATATTTTCAATTTTACTCCATCACTCCTTCAAGACCTTCAACTACACGACAGTTGTTTCAAGACTGTTTAATAATTATGTTGTAAAACGTTCAAAAAAGATTATGGTACGACATCGTTTTTTCAAATTAGAAGATGCAGAATTATTTTTCTATCAAAAACTGCTTCTGACGATTCCTACCAGAAATGAGTCTGATTATAGAATAGGTCCAAATGGAACTTATCATGAAAAATTTTTATCCTTATTTTCAGATTACTTGAATAATTTACGTAATGAAGTTGCAAGCAGAAATCAATCATACGTAACTCATCTAAATAATCAATTTTCTGAAATGTTAGATAGCTTATTAGTATCTTTACAATATGAAATACCTAATAATATTCAAAATATCATAAAGATATAGTTAGAAAGTATTAAAATACTTCCTTATATATTTCTTCAAACTGCAGTTCTTGAATTACCCCAAGATCAATATCATGCATTATCAACTATCACTTCATATATGGGTTCTAATGATGGAACCAAATGGCCATATTACTTTATTACTGGATCTGCAGGAACTGGTAAATCATACCTATTAAAATTAATCACCAATGTTCTTGACCAAAGAGGATCAAATTATCTCTTACTAGTACCTACTAGAGTTGCTACATAAAATGTAGGAAGAACAACCATATATTCTACTTTACAGATCGTAACTTCACATGAAGGATTTCGTACCTGAGCTTATGCAAACCAGGAGCTTAACGAACGTCTAAGGCTTATTGATACAATAATAATTGAAGAGATATCGATGGTATCCGCAAAACTATTCAACTTTATATCTGACATTTTTGCGAACCTCAATAGTAATGCTACACCTTTTGGAGGTATAAACATGATTGTTGTTGGTGATCTTGCACAATTGCCTCCAGTCACTGGTGAACCAGTATTTTATGCAACTTGTTGGAGATTATTTCATCCTTTATTTTTAACAAACCCACAATGACAACAATCAGATAATCCTTTTTATAGAATGTTAGAAGAAATCTGAATGGGTAACATAACCTCTCAAACATGACAAATCCTACAAAGACGACATTCTGAATTCTTATCATGACCTGTCATTAATACTTTGCTGAATACAACTAATATTGTCGGATATAGAGAAATTGCCTAACAAATCAATAGAATGATCTGCAATATATTGCCTATGCCTGATGGAAAATTTTTGATCTCTTAGTCAGTAGATACGATAGATTCTACTGAATGTGATCCATTATATTCTGAATCTATGTTTAAAACAAAAACAAACTTTCCAATTTCTGTTTGACTTTAACCAGATGCACATGTCATATTTTTAGACAACTTCTTGATGCAACAAGGAATTTGCAATAGTACTGTTGGTATAATTACAGACCTTGATATTGAAAATGAAAATATTCGTGTTGCTTTTTCAGTCAGGGGTTCTATTATAGATACTACGATTTATAAAAAAACACACTATTTTGAATTACATGGAAATAATTGTAAACGTACACAATATCCACTTCAGAATTCTTTCACTCTCACAGTACTTAAAACCCAAAGTTTAACATTACCAAAAGTCTCTCTCGCATTAGATCAAAACATTTTTGCACCAGAACAAGCATATATCGCACTTAGCAGATGTTCTATATGGGAAAATGTTGATATATCACATCTCGACATATCAGCCTTCATGACAGATCAAAGAATGATTGAAGAATATCAAAGACTTCAACACATATCACAATCAAACCTAAACTTTCCTAGACATTAAAAATCACAAAACTACATCAAATTAATTCTATATTCTTTATTGTGTACCATTTTTATAATAATTACTAAATATGTTATATATACATATTAAATTATTTGTAATTATTTTCTATATACACAAACAATTTAAATAATATCCTAAAATACAAAATAAAAATTAAATTATGAAATTTCTAAAAAAACTCATTCTTATTTTCTAAAATTTCAATTTATCAAATCTTAAGCTCATATGATCTTGAAATAAACTTCATATAAACTGATCATCATAATCAACCTATAAAAATTATAAATATTTTATAGATTACTCAATTATATACATATGTATGATCTTAACAGTAACATTTCATTATATAATTTCATTCATCTTTATTTTATATAACATATCTCTAATCTTAATAAAATTTGCTACATGCCAATTTTTAATCTTACATTCAATTTAATTAATAAATAAGCATAAAAAAATATATTACAATATTTAATTAAGTAAATGAAATGTTCATGTAATATGATAAGATATCAACAATCAAAACATAAAATGCCCTTAATTGATCATTATAAAAAAAATGACTCATATATAAAAGAAATAAAATTAGTTTTGGATTACTTAAAAATCTATTACGTTAATATTAAAAATGTTTGTATTCTGACTTTGTTTATTAAGATAATAAGAAACTTCACGAGATAAAAATGATAAGAATATTTGATCTAATTCTAACAAAAAAAACAAATGATGATTATTGATCGACAGATCACGACTCACAGTTTACTATTATGATGTGTATTACAAGAAGGGGGTGGTTCCTTAAGGAGCCCTAATACTGGCTAGTATGAATGTAAAATCGAAGAAAAAAATCGCTCTGATATATACAAACTTGCCTGATTTAATCAAATTGTTGCTTGAATCATAAAAAATAACAAATATATGGAAAACCCTTATTTTGACATATTTTTTGCCAGGTAAACAAATAAGACTCGAAGAAAATCTTAATGTGAAGTTGGTCCACCAGCTCTATAAGTTCTACAATATAAAGAAATTTGAATATGCATAATTCAATTTCTAAGCTTTAAAGAATTTGTTTATAAAAAAGTATTAATTTTTTTTTATTTTACCTAAATTTATATAATAATATTTATCACTGAATGAATTAGAAAGTTATATCAAACAAATTTATTAACTTGGTGATATTATTTAATATTTTAAACAAAAATGAATTTATATAATAGACTTCTTTCAAGGATGGCTATTAACAAAATGTCAGTTAATTTAAAGAAAGATTTGTTGATTTTTGATTAAAGTTTCATTAATGATCATTAACGGTTTTAATTATACATACATACATACATATATATATATGTAATATATCACTTTGGAAGCTTCATAGATCTTGCTTTTAGCACTTCAATCAACTGCTATATAACTATAAATAATTAATAAAACATTCATCAAGTATAACGGTTTAGAAGGACTTTTATTTATATATTTAATAATAGATACAGATTATACTTGTAAAAATCAAGGCTTGTTTATTCTATTCACTCTCATTAATTCCAATGTAGATTTATTTTTTATATACAAGCTAGTAATAGGCTACTTAACTTTTAAGCATTTTTATTACAGTGAACTCTTGATATAACAAATTCTAGGATCTGGATATCAACTTCGTTATAAGCTTATAACAAATTTTTTAAAGAATTTAATTGGCTAGTTCACTATAGTAAAGGTAATTTAATATATTTGATTTAAAAATTCGCTATATCAAGGGTTCGCTATATCAAGGTTTGACTGTATAGTGTTGCTATGATAGTTTCATTTCATCAATTAATATTATAATAAATTAATAATCTATAAATAATTATAAATCAGTCTCTTATAATTAAAGTTATAATTTTTCTAACACAACCTTTCGAGTAGATATAAGTGACTTTGTAGGGAACACTTTGGCACAATTGTTGCTGCTGAATTTGTTTTAGTCTGCATACTAGTTGGAAGAAAATCTTTAAAATAAGTGTGAAGAAAAAAAACGCTTCTGACCTAGCGTAGAATAACCAATATTTAAGCTAACCTTTTCTTTTAACTATTGTTAGAAAGTTTTAGTCTGACTCTAAAATTTTTATTATAGTTGAAAACCGCTTGCTATATGAAAAACGGAGAATTTTTTTTGAAGTGGACGATAATAATTTTATTTGTGTAATGTTTATATTGAATAACACTTGATTTGCAATGTCCTGTGACTAGTATTGTTATAATGCGGTAATTATTATCCGGAATGAAGCGGAAGACTATATATGTTTGTGAATATTAAGTATAACCATGTCACATGGTGAAGTCCATTTGTCCGCACGCATCACGTCACTGAAATTTTGTGCTGCACTGATAAATAAAGGTGTTATATGATGTGTTATATGAAGTGTAACATGAAAGTGTTACAGTACATGATAAGTGTGAAAAAAAATTTTTTTTAAAAATAACGAAGTTCGAAACTCTAGTTATATATACGTGTTGTGGAATAAACAATCTCTACTTTAATATATATAATGGAATATTCTAATACCTCTGTTTTAAAATATCCTGATAAAATTTTATTTTATTCAATCTTTTTGTTGTATTCAAAGATGCAGCATGTTTTTTATACAGTTTTTATTCCTCAGATTATTGGAATCGCCTATATAATACTTGTGAAACTCTTACTGATTGAGATGAGTTTTTTAAAGAAAAGTTTCCTATTCAAGTTTGCATGATTCATACTTCTGTTTATCAAAGGAACTCTAAATATTAGAAGGAGAATTTGAACCTAATACAAAACAAGGAAAGAAAATTGCTAGTCTTCTCAGAGCTCTAAAGGTCAGTACTTTGCTTTTCAACTTCTTCTATGTGTGCTAAACCTCTGTGCTGCGTATACAGGAAAAGAAGAGCACTGGAACATAGAGCTTTCACGATATGCATATATATATAGTAGTTGAGCTGCTGCTACTACTCTGTGCTGCGTGTATAGGGGAAGAAGAGTACCAGAACATAGAGCTTCCATGGTGTGCAATTAGGGAAAGTCCTGACTTAGCATTTTTTTGCTAACATTTCTTTCAAATTAATAGAAAGTACAAGTAAATCTCAAAAAAACAAAACTGGATGATGACAGCATATGTGAAGTGAAGAAATTGTATGTCAACATTGGTGAATTTCCTGCATTACTTAAGTACTGTCAAAGTATTGAAGAAATACAAGAAAATTATGTTGATGAGATTTCTCAGTTGGGTAGACACCTTTCTATACTTTTAAAGTGGTCTGTTATAGACAGCAAGCTTTTTGAGATACCTGCAACTCCACTAACTATTCTGAGACCTGCTCTCTACTTTCATAATCTCAAAGTAGTACTTGAAGAATATCCTGATCTACAAGTTAACAATATTCTGGATGCATTATTTAAAAATAAAAAAATTGAAATGGTGGGTACTTGGTATCAAATCCAAATGAAGGGGTGGTTAGAATGGTTTAGCTTAAAACAAAATCATAATGATTACTTTTATACAATAGATACTCATACAACACTATCAGCAATCATGTTATTACTCCTTTATAACCCAGTTCAATGTCGAGGACTTAGTAGCTACCCATCAGAAGCTCATGTAAAGATTCAAATGTGGTCAAAAGTTTTTATCAGATTCATTTGTTTTGAATCAAATTCGATTTGAACCAATCTGAGAACTTAATCACCTTTTTCCTGGAAATGCTAAGGAAGGTTCATCAAGATCTGATTTTGCTGCTGTGATATTGAACTCAAGACACTTGCACTTCCCTTTTTTCATTGTTGAATTTGAACAGCAAGGTTTTAAGGTTCACAAGGATTTTGCAGTTATTGTTTGTGAAGATGTATTTGAACTAAATAAAATTTTAGTGAAGACACAAGGTCTTTTGCCTGAAAAAATAATTCAAATTAAGATACATGTTGGACTCATTAATGATACATCTATTAACTTGGGTGTGATCAGACCAATATTTAATGATGATAAGACAGCAGTACTCTTTGCATATGATCAAGACATTGTATCTTATAACATTCAAACATGATGTCAACATGATAATGTAAAGAATGTTCTTGATCTAATTGTATATTTTCGGAAAATTGTGTGCAAAGATGGACTATTCATCAAGAACTTCCTGGAAAAATCAACAACTCACTATAATAAAGTATTTTGAGGGCAGTGCCAAAACTCCCAGATATTGCAGAAAAATCTCGAGAAGCTGTCACTAAGC
This sequence comes from Funneliformis geosporum, assembly GCA_946474995.1. Taxonomy (NCBI): domain Eukaryota; kingdom Fungi; phylum Glomeromycota; class Glomeromycetes; order Glomerales; family Glomeraceae; genus Funneliformis; species Funneliformis geosporum. The sequence goes on from CAMKVN010001877.1 coordinate 8,653, forward strand.
TAACACCTAGAAAAAAGCAAGTTAAGTATATGTACCAATTTGATTGAAAATCTCACCTTTTTTTGTATCACTAAATTGTTAGAAAATCAATTGATAAAGTTGAAACATTGTGTTGTGTATGTAGTGTGTGAAAAAAATAAAAAAAAATGTTTATATTAATATGCTGATTTTTTTTGTAATTTTTGGTAACAGTTTTTTTTTTTTTTTTTTGATGAAATGGTGCATTTCAGAGTAGAAGTCTGTTTCTTAGATCTTTTCCAAAAAATAATATTAAGTTGCAAATGTTGTTTTTGAATAGTACCTGCCGATATTATGTCCAAAATTATATAGTACCCCTTTCATAGATACTATACGTGAATATTATAAGTGGAATTTGATATTTTTATTATGTTTTTGATATGTTTTTTTTTCGTATGTATATATATAACAAGTGAAACTCAATATATGTAATAATACAAAAGAATAAATGATAATAATATACAAAGCAACAAAAAAAAATGCGTATGTAATATAAAAAAAAAGATGAAATTCAAAAATATGAAATTATCTTGGTCTTAACAACATTCTTTCGCTACTAAAGCTTGTATAACTAGGTTTACGATTTTTTTCCGACACTTTATGTAATCCTTCCAATGAATATTCGTCATCTGTTACAGCCGAACCTTCAGTAGTACAACCTTCATCACCGAAATCAGGTCCATATTCACCTGTTTTCGCTCTTAATTCTTCTAATTGCCCCATTAATCCTGCCACAACAGATTTATCCAGTTGCTCATTCTGTTTTGCTGCTTCTCTAATTTCTCGTTCAAGATCTACTAATAATTCTCCTAATACTTGATCTGGAAACATTTGTCCATATGTGGCACCGAAAAAATGTGATAATTTGCGTATCCCTTTTAATTTTGTTTGTTTTTGTGGTTTATTATGTTGACCGGGTAAAGCGTAAGGTGTTGAAGGTGCCGATAATGCGATATCACTTTGATAATAATTATCAATATCATCTTGTGCTTCTCCATCATCACTATATGTCATATAATCAATAAGTTCGTACATAGCGTCTTTATCATTTTCCATTAAATATTCAAGAGATATGATACTTTGACGATGAAGGTCAATACTTGAATTCAGAGAATATTCCGATGAATTATCTAAAGTGTACTTGGGCTGTGATAAAATTAAATTTTGTGGAGGAGTTTCGCCAAACATTTTTTGTAATTTGACGGCTCTGTGAAGATGACGTTTCCTATCTACTGCCGATAATTTTGTAAAAGGAGTATCAGGTTGACTAGGTATTACTGGTGTGCTCGGGGTGGTTGGTGTGTTTGGTACGGCAAAAGAAAATTCTTTAGAACCCTTTTTGTTAATAAAAGTTAATGAATTAGGTCGTTTTTTCTTTGATTTTGATTGTGGTGGCGGTGATAATTGCGAAGTTGATATAGGTGGTAGAGATTCGAAATCACAATCATCTTCGCCCAATATAATATTCACTGGAACTTTTTCACCCAAGAATTGATGAAGTTTTTGCAACTTTTTACGTCGATACTCCTTAGAGTCTTTGTTAACCAAAAAAAATGGAACGGTTTCTGGATTAACCGAAGGCACTCCCTTGATTGTATGTGAGTAAGATAAACTAGTACCATTACTTGATTTTTTATCTGGTGAAACGGGAGGACTTTCCGGAGGTGTCATTACGGGTGATAACATAATACTGGAAGTTGTTGAATCCGGAGTTTGTGGTGAAACTGGTGAAATTGGTGAAACCATCGAATCAGACGCACGACGACTAATCCGCTTTCTTCTAGTTAATTTATTACTTCCTAAACTTTTGCTATGTCCATCATTGCGGTTCACCGTTGATCTATCAATACTAAAATTTTCACTATATGGAGAATTATATGGAGTATTATTTGGAGTTGATTGAATGACTGGACGAGTTAAAGTTTGTCGTATCATATCTTCATCTAATGCTTCTCCAAGCATTACTTGTAATTTCTTACTCTTTTTCCATAACATTCTCCTATCCTTTGCACTCAATTCATTCATTGTTTGCAAATGTGAACTATCATTAGTTTCAGAACTAAAAGTTCCTGATGGACTATATGGAGTTCCTGGTATAGAATTTCCTTTCCCTTTAAGTATATTCTGAGAATAAAGTTGAGAATCTTTCAAACCTCTGCCAAATATAGATTCTAATTTATCAACTTTCTTCTTTCTATTCCAAACATCCTTTCCGATTCTCTTATTCTCAGATAAAGTCGATAAAATACTATTCGTATCATCATCGCGATATTCTATTCTACCATCTAAAGTTTCATCTGGTATGGCGGCAATTTGATCATCTATCTTATCAACTTTCTCTCCGAAAACCCATTGTAGCTTTCTATCCTTTTTAATTCTTTTCATTCTTTGTGCATTCGTTAGCCTATTTTCACTATTGAAATATCCATCCAAACCTGATTGATCCGATCCATTGTTATTAATCTGTCCTCTTCTCTTTCCTTTATTATCAAGGAGAACGGTTTCAGGAAAGTATTGTGACAAAGTAGAATGAAGAGTTTGCTCTTTATAATAATGAGATACTGGTGGTTGTTCTATACTAGGGTCAAGAGCCATCGTGACGGCAAGCATAAGTGACATGTTTGGTCGGAAATAACGTTCAAGAGGTTGGGTCATTTCATGCATTTGATATTCTTCAGGATCTTTTTTTTTAAAAAAAAATAAAATAAAAATAAATATGTAAATAATAATAATAGTAGTAATGTTATAATAAAATTTGGTAAATCTAATTCTTTATTTATTAATTTAATACCTAATTCCTTTCTTCTTGCGCATTCTTCCCATTCAAAGCTATCCTCAAATCTTATAAATGTATGACCTTTCATCAGTTGATAAATAGCTACTTGCGCTTCATCAAACATATTTCTCTCCACAATGTCATCATCATCTATTGGCCAAGTAATATCTCCTCTTATTTCATCACTAAGGTTTACTTGCAAAGGAGAATTTGTACTGATATAAGTCAAATAAATATATTTTGCGTGAATTACAGCAGTTTGCTGCTCCTCAAAGTAATTGTCTTCAATATCAGTGACTCCTGCAACAAAGAGTTCTACATCAAGCCAAAATAACAAATTTTCAACCGAGAATTCCTTAATAGCAAATTTTTGGAAATAATCGAGTGCAAGTGTATTTGATAAAATAGCTTGAAATCTTGAATCTAAAGCCTGAGTCTCATTCTGAATTTGTGATACAGTAGGCAAAGAAGATGTTGAACCAATTTGAGCTGTAGAAAGCGAGTTAGATCGAGGAAGTATACTATGACTAGAATTTTCAGGTCTATTTTGAAAATCAATTTTCGACATACTGTAACTTCTTTCAACAGTTATAGTTTCTGATGGTAATGTACTGAAATTCGAAGGAAATTCTCTTTCTATAAACGAATCAGAATCATTAAATTCGTTATCATTGTCAACTTCGAAATCTTTCATTTGGTCTGAACGTCTATTATACCCTAATATAATTAAAAGGAATGTTACATTTTTTTTTAAGTAAACTCTTACTAATCTAATATAATAATCAATTTACTATTATTTGTCAGAATCGATTTATAAAGATTAACGTACCTTCATAGATATTGAGTACATTTACAACATCCCTGTGTTCTAAAACGTCACCTACAAGATCACGAAATCGTAATGTAATCATACTGACATCATACAATAACCCGACTTCAAGTGGCTCATATAAACCACCCTGTTCGATTCCGCAGAATTTAAATGCATATTCTGCTTCAATCTGTCTCGCTAACCTTTCTATTGTAAAGGTCTTTTCAACAGTTATTGGAAATGAAATTGTGGGAGTAATATATACGACAATTTGTAAAAATGAAGAAATATGTTGAATTGTCCTTGACATTCGCTTTTTTTTGATATGAGTGAGTTGATGCACTGAACGAATTGAAGGTGAAGATCTAAGAGATGAGGTAGTGGTACTTCTACTTTTTTGAAGTCTTGCAGGTTGTTTCTGTTTTGAAGAAGAATCATTAGATAATGCATTAGAAGGCGAAACATATTCATCTATAGCCGAGTTAACAGTATTTATTAAGTTTTGCATTTCAAAATTACTATTACTATTACTATAGTTATCCGATTCTTCCGTTATTACACTCTCTAAATCTCTACTATTTCCTGAAGGATTTCTTAATAGATTTCTTGCACTATGTGCACGACGAGGTGTATGGTTGTGAGATGCTGTCGAATTCGAGTTAAAATATGAAGCGGGAAGGGAGGTATTTCGAGTATGTGCCATAACATTGCGTCGTGTATTTCGTAAAGAAACATTACTATTAGAGCTGCTACTATCATAAGTTAGGATAATGTCTTCCGTTGGCGATTGTGAAAGCGAATCCATTTTTACATTAGGTTATTACTTTATTTTCGTCGAAATGGGAAACGCGGTAGATATAAATTAAAATTATAATTATGGTTGTATTGTATTTACAAGTGAAAGAAGATATATTTTATTTCACGTACAAGTTATACTATTAACAAAACCTTTTGACGAAAGTTGATTATTTATTTATTTATTTATTTTTTTTTTTTTTTAAAAAAAAAAAAATAAAAATAACAAGCTCGTTGCTTTTTTTTATTATTATTGATATATAAAAAAAGATTTCTATTTGGAATAGATATATATGGTAAAAGAAAAGGAAAGAAGGCGGTAAGGGATAAAAAAAAAAGTTGTGTAACGTTTTAATATATGTACAAACGGAGTAAACTTGCCTTATCTTGAACAAACATTATTAACCAATTAAACGTCATCAACAATTCATTTAAACCAAAAAAATCATTAATCTTTGTAAATAAAACAAGTTAGTTCGTAATCTGAAACTAACGAACTGCAAATTAAAACTTTCTTTATAAGTCAAATATTAATTGGAAAAGCACATGGCTAAAAAACATCGTTTTAGAAAAACATAAAATAAAATGAATGATTTTGATAAATCTATAGAGGTAGTGATCTCATTTGTTCAGTGAAACATAACATTTTTACATGTTTCATGTTATTTTTATAATTAAATTTTAAGGGTTGAGTAATACCAAAAAATGAAAAAATGCGAAATCATGTGATCTGAAATTGCCGATCATTTCCAAAAATAGGCAGACTTTATTTTTTTTGAATAAGACCGAGTAAAAAGTACTACACAGATTCCAAAATCGCATTTTGTTTTCCTTATAAGTTTATTTAGAAAGAAAATAGATGTTTTTAATACAGTTTTTTTTGTAAAGTAATTTTTTATAAAATACAATATGTAAGTTAAAAAATGTTATTTAAAATCTTTATTTTGACCTTAAGTAAACTTGTAGAGCAGACAAATATTCTTATAGAAGAAATGATTTTAAAAGTTGAAAAAAATAATCTAATGAACAACTTAGTTTTAATATTATAAATTTAAGTTATTTTATAATAAATCCTAACTTATTTTATTGTCTTTTTTTTTAAGTACATAATATTATTAATGCAAATGTGTGATTTTTATCTTTAATTATCTCAATATATAAAAAATGAGATCAACAACGTCTCTGGATAGAAAAAGCAAATTATTTGAATCACTTATTATTATCATATCTTTCAGTTAACATTTATTTGAATGTTTACAATAATCTTTGGAAGGTAGAAGAAAATTTAGTTAGCTATATTTTAGCTAAAGAAGTTTTATATTATTTTAATTCTTCTCCTTTTAATTTTTAAGGTTCTTTTTTATTCTAACAAAAGAAATTTTAAAGATTTTTTAGCATTTTAAAATACCAGAAATGAAATCAGTTCTTACAAGGATTTTTTTCAAACTAATATTGTTTTATTTTTTAATATAAAATTTATATTTTTCCTAATCTTTAATAATATAATAAAACTTACATAATACTAATGAAAAATTTTAATAATTTCTAATAAAAATTAACCATAATTTTATAATTCAAATATCTTTAGATTATTTATGCTACTGCCATATTAATTTGCATAATTAGTAAAATTATGTAATTCGAAATCATATGATTTTTCTAAATTTTATAGTGATCTCTATTAGAAGTTTTTTCGGTCCTGTAATAATTGCATTATAACTATACAACTATTACATGACTATAATACTAACCATAATTAGTCATCTAATTTGCAGATTTATTATAACTTGTAATTTTAAATTCTGCAATTAAAATATTATTATATTAGTATTTTTTTTTTTTGAAAAATAATAAAATGTAAAGATGTATCAATATTTTTTTTATATTTTTTTAAAAAAATATTAAACAAAATTAATAATTGTTTTATTTCTTATTAGTTATATTACTAATATAAATATTGTTAAAAATTAGTAAAATTAAAAAAAATTCCTTTTTGAGTCAAGTTAGATTAGGTCAGATTAGATCAAATGTATATTTACAGTTCACGACATTAATATCTGGAATTTATCATGACATATAAAAGTATCACAAATTTTATTATTTTTACTTCAAATTTATAATATCAACAGCTTATTATATAAAAAACAACATATTTAAAGAATTAATAATTTATCGTATACCCATTTTTTTCTATAACCATACTAATCTGATCTGACATACTATTTGCTAAGTTCAAGAAAATGTTTTGATCGAGATTTTCCCATTCTCTCTGAATTATGCTTTGAAAAGCATCGGCGCTAAGTAATTTTTTTCTCTAATCTAATCATTAACCTTTTCCTCCACTTTTCCTTTAAGAATTACTCACAAATTTTCGATTGGATTTAAGTCAGGAGAGTTAGCAGGCCAATCAATCACTAGAACATTATTCGTCACAAAAAATTGACGGGTAAGCTTCGCGATATGGGTTGATGCATTATCCTATTGAAAATGCCATCCATTACCACATCAGTAAATTTAATAGAATGTAATATTGCGTAAACTTACATTCTGTAATATTACAAAAACTTACGAGACCGCTGTAAGATTACGTAAATTGTATTTCATAATATTCTGTAACATTACAATGTAGTACTACGTAATATTATGAAATGTAAACTATGCAAAAGTTTACGGCGTAGTACTTCGTAACATTACTGTGTAATATTCTGTAAAACTTATGAAAATACAAGAATTTCGAAAGTTTACAGCGTAGTATTTCATAATATTACAATGTAATATTCTGTAAAACTTACGAAAATACAAGAATTTCGAAAGTTTACGTGTAGTATTTCGTAATATTACAGTGTAATATTCTGTAAAACTTACGAAAATACAAGAATTTTGAAAGTTTACGACGTAGTATTTCGTAATATTACGGTGTAATATTCTGTAAAACTTACGAAAATACAAGAATTTTGAAAGTTTACGGCGT
>CAMKVN010001878.1:0-16019 GCA_946474995.1 Funneliformis geosporum
AATCCTGGGAATCAGGCTGATCAGGCGAATCAGGGAAATCAGGGATTCTGTAGATCATTTGGCACAGTACTTATTACATTGTCATTCCATAAGTCATCAATGATCGGCGCAGTAAGGTTGATTTCAGACGTTGACAATACTAAAAAATTAAGTATAAAAGTCTAGAGTTAGATTATTGAAAAATTTTAATGATAGATTTACAGAATTTCAAATAATAAAAATATCAAACCTTCTTCTTGTCTTTATATAGGCTTTGTTTATAATAGCTAATCTATACAAATTGAATCATAAAATAAAGTGTTATAAGTAATATATTTTCAGGATAAAAGTTTTCAGAATATTGTATTACATTATTTATTATCTTAATTTTAGTATAATTTCAGATACAGTGATAAGTAAAAGAAATGCAATCAGAATTGCATAACTTCAAAATTTTATAATTAATCAGCCACAAATAATAGGAATTTGATATTTTAAACCTCAACCTAAAGAATATTTAGTAAAAATTTAAAATACAATTATTAAAACCAGTTTTATACAATTTAGTGATTTATATCAAATTTTCATACTTAATAAAATTTAAGTTTTTTCAGTAAGCTAGCTACTAAAAAATTGATACTAAATTCTAATTCACCTTAGTGTAATAATTTTAAAAACTAAAATTCATTAAAATCAAATTAGTAAATCTGCAAAAAATCAATCTATAAGATCATTTTATGCTATATAAAAATGCATTTTTTTACGATGTAATATTACTAGTTAAAGTTCTGAATGAGTCAGGTTAAACGAGTTTTTGTCAAACCAAATTCAACTTAAAAAATTGAATCAAGTCAAAAAAATTTTTAAACCTCAACTCAACTTAACTCGAGTTATATTTAGTAAATAAAGATGCATTAAACAATCTGTTCTAATTGAATGAAAGATTATTTTAAAGGAACAATAAATAAATTGTTTTGATAGAACAATAATGCATCATTCTAAAGAAATAATAAATAAAATTGTTCTGATAGAACAATAATGTATTATTCTAAAAAAATGATAGAAAGAATCATTCTGATAGAACGATAATGTATTATTCTAAAGAAATGATAAATAAAATCATTCTGATAGAACAATAATGCATCATTTTAAAGAATGATAAATAAAATCATTCTGATAGAATGATAAAATATTATTCTAAAAGAACAATAAATAACATTGTTTTAATAGAATGATAATATATTATTTTAAAGAAACAATAGAAGAATCATTCAGATAGAACGATAATGCATTGTTCTAAAGGAATGATAGAAGAATTATTCTGATAGAACAATAAATCATCATTCTAAAGGAATGATAGAAAGAATCATTTCAATAGATGATAAAAAAAATTGTTCTAAAGAAATGATAAAAGAATCATTCTAATAGAATGATAAAATATCATTATATCAGAATGATAGAAAGAATCATTCTTATAGAATAATAAAGTATCGTTCTAAAGGAATAATAGAAAATTATTCTAATAGAATGATGAATTAATAATCATTCTTTTTGGAATAATAATAAAATTATTCCTTAAGAATGATAAACATTCCTTAGAATGATGAAAGAATAATCATTCTTCAGAATGATAATTTAATAGTTTTTTAGAATAATGATTTATCATTCTATTAGAACAATTCTTTTAAAATGATGCTTTATTGTTCTATCAGAATAATTCTTTCTATTATTCCTTTAGAAGAATGATTTATCATTCTATCAGAATGATTCTTTTATCATTCCTTTAGAATGATGCTTTATTATTCTATCAGAATGATTCTTTTATTGTTCCTTTTTATCATTCTATCTAAATGATTTTTTCTATAATTCCTTTAGAATGATGCTTTATTGTTCTATCAGAATAATTCTTTATATTATTCCTTTAGAACAATACATTATTATTCTATCAGAACAATTCTTTTATCATATCCTAAAAATGATATACTATAGTTCTATTGAAATAATTATTTTTATCATTCTTATAGAATGATGATTTATCATTCTATCAGAATGAGACTTCTATTATTCTTTTAAAATTATGTATATAGTTCTATCTGAATAATTATTTTTATACTTTTTTTAAAAAAATTGTTAAATTTTTACTTGAGTTCAGCTTGACTTTGGGCTTAAGTTTTGCTTGACTTGGGCTCAACTTTGTGCTCAAGTTTAGCTCAAGTTATCTCAAGTTGAGTTAAACGTAACTTAAAACTTGATTTAAATTAAACAATCAAATTTTTTTGATTTGACTCGATACAACTTAGCTCAATTCATTTAATTTGAAAGTTAGCTCAGCTCATTCAAAACTCTAGTATTGATAATATATCCCTATCATGTGACTTACTGACAGATAAATATAAAATTAAAAAGAAGTTGCTAGATATTTTCAAATAGCGGCTGATATCTCTTACAAAAACATTCAGTTAGACTTCCTTTCTATCAACTATTAAAAGACGTTAAGAGTACAATTTATAATGATTTAATGTTGCTATCATCAGCAGACAAATGGTAAAGTATTATCAACAGAAAAGTATCAGGTCTATCTAAAATATCAAATGAAATACTCAAACATTTTGTCCTGTGACCAAAAGTTACTTTAGTATATACTGTATTATATACACTAGTTGAAATGATACAATTCAGCTAACAATCAAATGTCTGAATTGTTTTCAAATGTATGCTGAATTATATCTGAATTATGGTTGAATTGTAATAAATTTGGTTTAATACAATTCAGCGTCAATAGGATCAATTCAGACATAACAATTCAGATACAATTCAACCTAAAAATTAAGCTTAAAATTAATTTAAATTCAGCCACAATTCAAATACAATTCGGCTTATAATCATTCTAATTTAACCTCTTAAATCAACCACAAATCAACCATAAATCAGGTACAATTCGGATATAATTTGCCAAAAATCAACCTAATTCAACTATTGAAAATCAACTTAAAATCGCAAATCAGAACTAATATAACAAATTTAAATTCATTTCAATTTATTAAATTTATATTTTTATTATTTTATATAATTGATAAATTTAAATTCCTTAAAAAGAAATACTTTCAATATATATAAAAAATAAAGTAAAATAAAGAAATAAATCAAAAATTTCACATTCAATTGATTTATCATAGTATATTTCTAAAAAAATAAGAAAAAAAAATAAATTTTCATCCAAAAAATTACAATGATTTACTTACCTTAATTTGAAGATGAGAAATTTCCTAAAAAAAATAAGAAAAAAGCCCAAAAAGTTACCAACGATTTGCTTACCTTAAGAAATTTCCTAAAAAAAAAAAGAAAAAAAAAGGAAAATGGTAAATTTTCATCCAAAAAGTCCCAATGATTTGCTTACCTTAAAAAAAATTTTAAAAAAAAAAAATAAGAAAAAGAAAGAAAATGGTAAAATTTCACCCAAAAAGTCACAATGATTTGCTTACCTTAAGAAATTTTCTAAAAAAAAACAAGAAAAAGAAAGAAAAATAGTAAATTTTCATCCAAAAAGTCCCAACGATTTGCTTATCTTAAGAAATTTTCTAAAAAAAATAAGAAAAAGAAAAGAAAATGATAAAATTTCACCCATAAATTCATCAACAATTTGCTTACCTTAATTCCAAGATAATAATTTTCCTAAAAAAAAAAAAAGAAGGGAAAATCTACCAAAAGTCACTTCAGATTTACATTTTTTATTTTCAAAATAAAAATCCACCTAAAAACTTGCTTCTGATTTACTTATCTTATTTCCAAATGAGAATTTTCCTACAAAAATAAGAAAAAGAAGGAAAATCCATTCAAAAACTTATTTCTGATTTACTTATTTTTAAAATGAAAATTTTTCTAAAAAAAAAGAAAAAATAAGGAAAATAGTAAATTTTCACTTAAAGAATGATTTACCACATTTCTGAAATGAGAATTTTCCTAAAAAAAATGGTAAAAATCTTCAAGATTAGAAAAAAATTTAGAAAAAAGAAAGGAAAAAGAGGAAAAAGGTTAAAAAAAAGAAAAAAATTTTTTCAGATTAATCTGAAAGTTTCGATTAATCTGAAATTTATTCATAATTGTTCTAACCAATTTGATGATTGTTGTATTGTCCAATTAAAACATCGTTTCTATTGAATGATTTGTATTGTCTTTTAAGGGATGATGATTTGATTGTTCAAACAGATGACTTTTCATCATCTGATTAGAATGATAATGTTGATTTGAACAATAGTATATTGTTTTTTCAGAACGATAGTTTGATTGTTCTAATCAGATAATTTGCATTATCTGATTGAAATGATTTTGAATCATTCAATCGAATGATCATCATTCTAAACGAACAATTTTTTATCATTTTTAATGCACGATGATTTTATCGTTCCAAAGAGATGATTTTTTTGATTATTCTTATTGAACAATGATTTTATCATCCCAAAGAGATAATATTTTTAAATCGTTCAATAAAAACAATAGTCTATCATTCTAAAGGGACAATTTTTTAAATTATTCTTAATGAACGATGATTTATCATCCTAAAGGGATGATTTTTTTGATTATTCTTATTGAACGATAATGTATCGTTCCAAAGGGATGATTTTTTAAATCATTCAATAAGAACGATAGTCTATTGTTCTAAAGTGACGATTTTTTAATCATTTTTAATGAACGATCGATCTATCATCCCAAAGTGATGATTTTTTAAATTGTTCAATAAGAACGATGATGAATCATCTCAAAGGGATGATTTTTCAAATCGTTCAATAAGAACGAAGATGTAGCTTTGAACAAAAAAATAAATTAATAAATGATATCTAACCCATATATATGATTAGTTTTTATCGAAGAACTTGAATGCCTTTGCTTGGTCATAAGGTTGCCCCTTTGACAAAAATTGATTATAGTATAGTTTTATGCTGGAGAGGTATGGTTGTCTGGTGAATATCAAAGAACTTGATCGGCAATGGTCATAGCCTCTGATAAATTCTTTACACCATTTGACATAACTACAAATACCATCCCTAATTTGCACAAATAGTTAGGGAGAAGCGTTTATCAGTTTTAGAAAGAAATTCATTTTTTTTCAGAAATGTATTAAACCATTTAACTCCTTGTACTTCTGGATCCCCCAATTGTTCAGAAGAAATTGCATCCTGAATCCAAATAAGAAGAAGTTTAGCCTACTCTTCATCTCTTTCTAATGATTTAAATATCTGAGGATTATCCTGTTGGCCTTAGTATTTTGTGTATCCAGTTATACATCCATTAAATATGCATAAGTTTTTAATTTCAGTAGGATGAATGCAAAGCATGATTATTACATTAGCTATGGCCTGTTTGTCAGGTATATTAGACACATTGTACAAATCTAACCTTTTCTTAACAGATTCTAATAAAAAGTGATCTGAAAAATCAATTCCTTCATTTTTACGTTGACTCTTACACTCTTTTTGAATTTTGTTAGATGAGCAGGTTATATCAGAGACAAATGTAATAAAGATTATTTTTTGGGAGCATTAAGTTTTCACAACTCACTTTGAAGCCTATTAAGACAGGATGTGGTAATAACAGGATTAGTGATGGTTAAAGGCTTCTACTTCTCTAAATAGTATTTTCTAAATCCTCAGCTCTTGTTTTCATATCACTAGTTTTTTCTCAGTATTGACTATCACTTTTACTTCGTTTCATCAAGATTATCTTGGACAACACGTTGGGCTATACTTTCAATGGTTTCTCTACCTGAGATAATATCAGATACTTGGCATATATTAACTTCTCCTGCTTCACCTCCTTCTTCTTTGGGATTACTCAACTTCTACTTCGATAAATTCTCTGACCAGAAACTAATATAAATGTCTGCTCTTTGCTAAAATTATACCCTTTTTGAAAGTGCTATCAACCCTTGTCTCTTTTTACTTTATCTGTCAAAAGCTCAAGTAATGCTGGAGCATGCTGGCTAAATTCATTATTGCTCATCTCTTTATTGAGTTTGTGATCTGTAATATACTTTGTTACAATCGCGAATATGATAATATAGATATGAAGTAATATTAGATTATGCGTAACTATTAGGTTATATTATGCATAAAAAAGTTTAATTTAAAAAAATATTCCTGATAATTTACTATGTAATCTCTCTAGATCCCAGTCATGGTCAGTGAAGTCAGATAAGCAAAAAAAATAATATAACTTATGATCTAGTTGAAAAGAATATTTCATCGATTTGAAATATGCAGATAGATATGATATGCGAAAAAAAATATATAGTTATATAACCCCTATTCTAATGCTATGAATAGTCAAAGACCTAGATGTTAATACTTAGTAAAATATTCGTACTAGAGCTAAAATATGCTCTAGTTTAAAGCTTTTGTTTTAGTGAATGCATCATATAAAGTGTCCGATCTATACCTTGAAGGAATTAAATTCAGGTGATAGAGGAGTTTTATAAATATATTATTCCTTTAAGCTTTTGTCTTTTTATGCTTTCAAATTATCCCTATCAATATAGAAAATCTATCGTTGGAATAATTCATTTGGATTAAATTCTAAAATGAGGATTGTCTATTTTATTCTAGGGTAAATAAACCTATATCACTCTCAACAGCGGATTTCATACTAATAGGAAAGCTTTTACAAATATCTGATCTATTAGCTAGGATAGATAAAAGCGGAATTAGGACTAGGTAGTAAAAGTCAGCTAAGATATCTAATTCAAAATCACCAATGCATATGATTCCAATATCTTCTAAATAATCTGAAAGTCTATTAGCATATCTGAAACCTTCTTGAATCAGCTTTTGGAATAGCTTTTCATTTGGGTCAATCCATCAGCCAGTTAGTATATTAAGTACTGTTCTTTACATTATGTTTATAGTGTAAGTAAAAAAAGGTATTTATGTCTTATTTTATTACCGAATAATTTAAATACACATTTATTATAAAATTAATCCACAATAAAAGTGAACAGGATTCCATATTCTAAAATACTTATATGGATTGTATTACTTGCCCATATATCAAGAGAGACAGTACTATTTGTAAAAGAGTTTGCATTTACATTACTGGCTGTACAAAACATCACATATTGTATGAAAAAATATGAAAAAAAACCTGCCTTATTATTAGTTATGATAAACTTACAGATTCTACTACAGAATGTCCTGACCATTTAGGTAGATTTTATTCGCTAAATTATTGAATGAGGCAGAAATATGAGGCTGAGGTCCTTCAACCCATAAAAACATCAGAATTATCTGCTGAGAAGTGAGAAAAATATATTATTTCATTCATTAGTCGATTGTGATTGGAGTGGCATAAAGATAGAGATATTTTTTAAAAATACATACTTGGATAAGTGTAGTCTTCTTCAGAAATATTATATAAAAAATTGGAAGAAGATTACACCTTTCTAATGCATAATCAAATAGTATTAACATATATCAAATAAATCTTGAATATCTTTTGCGATATGCATAGTATCTACATTGCTAGAACTAGAGAAATTACCTAATAACAATTCGTCCAATAAGAGCTTACTATACCCATATCATATATCTCCTCTTTTTTCCCAATAAACTTCTTTTCCTGTTTAGTATAAAGGTAATTCAGCAGTGTCTTTAGTATTGAATGATCCAACTAGATGGTAATAGTCTTAAATTTTAATCCATAAGTTGCGTAGTGATGCAGTTAATAAACTAAATTTTGCTCGAATTGTCTTTAATTCTAATTTTTTAGTACTGCATGATGCATCTACATTATCAAAAAACTGAGCTATTTTAGAAACTAAACCCTAGAAATATAATATTAATTTAGAAGAATCTATACGCTTCTTAACATCATCAGCTTTATATCGTATTCTATCATCAATATCCCTAGCTGATATGTAAATTCTTAATAATTCTAGGCAAATTTAATGCCTCTCAGCTTGAGTTGTAGTGTTATAGTTGTAAGTCTATCTTCTCTATAATCTTTATGGAAAATAGCCTCAACTGCTGCTTCATTATTAATACCAGCATCTTGTAGTTATCTATAAACTCTAAACCATTTCATGTAATTGTAATTTCCATATTTTAAGATGAAGTTTTCGGTTAGTAATTCAGGTAAAATCCTATAGCATTTCACAATATGATGCTGGTCTAAAGAGTGCATCTCTTCTAAAGTCTTCTTTGGCTTATTCTCCAATAATTTAGTAGTCTCATGATTGATAATAGAAGCATTAGATATATCTGATATCTCCTCTGCTTTAACAATAGAAGAACTCATTTTCACTGCTTGGGATAGTAATATTATAGTATCTTCAGATTTAGGAACGAATTTCATGACAGAAACTACCATACCTACCTTTTGGAGAAAATCAACCATCCTCTGACCAAATAAACATTGGGAACAGAAAATTTCTAACATATATACTACCCACAATCGAATAATTAGCATGTCTTTATTCTAGATAATAGAATTTATATCTGGAAAAATCCCTCTATTCTGAAGTTCATGAAGAAGGTATTCACGTTTGGTATTCAGTAACCATTAAAATAATCCTTTTTTTGTAATAGGAATATTGGATGATCTTTGTTCGATATAGCATACATAATCCTTAATGCATCGCATGTGGAATAACATTTGATTTCTTCTAGTATTTATTTCTATATAACTATTAAAGATACAAAATGCTTATTTAAACTTAGGATTAATGCAAAATACTCCTATTTTTAAAGTATTGGTATAAGTAACTAGGTCAATATCTTTCTATGATTGCTAAAATCTTGAGTTTTTTTCATTAGATCAGATTTACTGTGATATTTCTTGATCCTTAGTTCTAAAAATTCAATTTTGAGAACACAAACAATTCCTTGTAAAATCTTTTTTAAGATGGCAAATAAGTGATACATTTTTACGATTCTCAAAAGGTAATAAGGAAGTCTGCTTGGCCTAATCCCAGAATTCAACTAATATAGATTCTTTATTAGAAGCTAGGTGGAATGTTTTACCTTTTTGAAACTGGTAATTATTATGAATAATTGAAAATAGTTTTCCTTGTGAAGAGCTTTAATCCATTCAATATTAAGATCAATAAGATCATTATCCATAAAGATAATACATCTCGCATTTTGAATTAGTTTATACAATTTCTCTATTAATAGCCACACTAAATGACTTTGTGTCTAAGTAATTATAGATACTATTTCATCAAGCCATTAATCATATTGGCTCAGAGAACCTTTACATTTTTTATCACATTTGCAATTATTGATAATACGATATAAACTCTCTATCTGACACACTACCCTCTTGTGATTAGATAGATTTATATTACTATTAATATCATAATATAATTTAAGATTAAGTCTTGTAGTAATAGTATTTGAGTAAAAGTGATGTGTAGATAATACAAGCAAATTTACATTATCAGAAATAGCCAGATTTTTAAAAATATATGTTTTTCCTGTTTCCCAAGGTAATCCAACATAAATATCACCTTCATTAGTTAATGGTTTTATATACCTCTTCTCGTATGTTTCTGTTACTATAATAGGTTTATTATACTTGACCTAAGATGGAAATTTTATGAAGGCTTTGGAAAAACTCAGATTTTTTATCTTGTGAAAGGATTGTGAAGAATTTTTATTTTCTTGCTGGATTTTTTTCACAATAGATGAGTCACATTCAAAAATTTTTCTACGCTTATTACTATTATTACTATTCTACCAAAAATATTTTACGATGAATTTACCACTAGCGTATACACAGCTGAACCACTACTGATCCTTATCATGTATAAGTTTACAGAGTGAACATCCTAGTAGAGCTTTTCGATTAAAATATATGAAGTTTTCTGAGTTCTTTTCTTCAATAGAATATTTTGCAAAACTAGATTTATGAATTTCTGTAATACATTCTGACCATGGATATTCTTAGCGGATTATTATTTTTTCTGTACTAAGCATTCGAGGTCTTATTTCAAGCCCTAAGCTAGTAGGTAGTTAAACTCTGGTATGATCATTTTCATTCTACTCATTATCTAGTAAAAATTGAAGAATATGTTTTACACAACCTTTTTTTGCTGAATTAATAAGGCAAATGTTAAAATTTTGATCAGGTAATTTCTGATCAATAAACTTGCTGAATTTTTCACCAGTTATGATATATACTAATTTAGTAAATGCTTTGAGTTCATGATGATCAATAAGAAGAACCAGTACATATAAAATATGATAGCTATACTTGCTAGAATCTGATAATGTAGCAATTACTAATCTATTAAGAATATTCTCCCAGCTACAATCAAGAATTTGATATAAGACTTTTATGAAAGATAGGCAGATTCAAAAGAATACTTCTTGCGTCTTAACATCAGTTGTTTCTATATCTTCTTGTAAAGCATCTATATTAATCACAGCTTTTAAAGGTTTTTGACTATTAATACATTCATGAATTTCAGGTAAGTCATATACTTCAGAAATATTATCGACAACAGAAAATTTGGGAGCATGATTATTATCTTAGTCGATTTTGATAACTAATTTACCTTCCACCTCACTTTAGTTATAAGCATTATATAAACTAGACCCCTTTTCATTCGGAAAGAGGAATAAATAAATTGGAAAACATTCTAATAATCCTTTATCATTTGACATATCTCTAGGTGGTGATGAGAGAATTTTCTGAATGGCATTTATTAAATCTTTAGAAGAAAATTTATCATTAAACTTTTCCTTTCTTAAAGTATATGTTGCATAAACATTTTACACTTGTACATTTGGAAGCTGAACTAATAGAGTTCCAGTAATGTTAGTTAAAGCATAAAGAGCTTCTTCATTATCAGATTCATAATTAGACTTGTAGTTATTATAAACATCTGACCTCAAATCAAATTCATTATCATTATAATTATCTGAGTCACTTAAGTATTCATTGGACTTAGCGCTATCATAGTGGGTGAGTGTTGAGTTAGTTCATGATTTTGGTTAGAAGTAATTGAGGTATATATAGTGTCAGTAGGTAAAACTTTATATACTCCAATATATTTTCGAAATGTTTAATTTATTTTTTCGATAGATGTAAAAGAGATGTATAGCTCATTAGTAAAAAAATTGTAAATAAATATATTCTTAATAGGTGATACTTTGGGTATTCTTCTTTAGAAATATTATATAAGTATTGGTAGAAGAATACCCTATCACTAGTAGTCAGATATATGTATTTTGTGTAGTCTTCTTCAGAATATTATATAAAATATTAGAAAAAGACTACACTTTCTAGGTATGTACTTAGCATGATATAACCTTCGCATAATATAGAGATATATTAAAAAAGAGATACGAAGTTAGCACTTCTAATTCTCTAACTAACTAATCCATTAACCTAAACTCTAAATGCCATTCAAATATTCCTTAAATATCTCTTAAAGGTTGCGAAAAGGTGATAGGAAAAGAGGAAGACTAGAGCCTGATCACGTGAATACAATAAGCAAATTGCAAAAGAAAGGTAAAATAATATACATTTAGAGAATAAGTTTTCTTCGTAATTATTATATAAAAATTGGAAGAAGACTTATATGTATTCGGGTATATAGGAGCTTTACAGTAGAAAGGAAGAAAACTCTAAAAAAATTAAAATTCTATTTTCTAAGCTAATTATGATTTTTTTAGTAAAATAAATTCAGATTTAACATTAACTCAAAAAAAATTTTTTTAGAGTTTTCTCCCTTTCTATTACAAAGCTCCCATATATTCAGTTGAAAAGACTTAGTATCTTTCGTCATATAATTTAGATAATTTCAGCCAGCATTATTCTGTATTTTTTTATTAGAATTTTAGACACAATATTTTAGCATTCAAGCTAGCATAAAACTAGTAAACTAATAGAACATCTCTAGACTTTCTCCAGTTCCATAACAGTTTCTGGAGAGTTTAATAATATTACCAAAATGCTATCACGATGCTATCATGATACTAAATTGGATTCTCAAATCACATGCTTAAAAGATCGGCCAGAGTTATACTATAGAGTCAGCAAAAATTAATCACAAATACACTGTGTCACCTATCACATCTTTTTTTATACCATTTCAGTATTTTAAAAGGCAATCAAATATGCGTAAATTCTCAATATAGAACTAGCAATCAAACAAGCACAAAGTGTCAGTATTCTTAACATGGAATCAGGATGGAAAGCCAATACCAACAATGTAGAATTTATAATGTAAATAAATTAGAAACAAGAAGAAAGCAATCACCATTAGATCATGATATCACCATTAAATTAAAGCATTTCCAGCTACCATTAGACTATGAAAATCACCATTATATTATACAAAAAATGATTGAAACAATGTTATAAACACAAAGAAGTTACCCATAAGTAGGTTATAAAGTCACTATCAGATTAGAATAGTAAGTTATGAAGTTACTACCAGATCATGAAATTAGATTATAAAATCACCATTTATTATGAAGTTACTGACAGACTATGAAGTTACTATTATGTTATGAAGTTACCAGCAGACTATGAAGTTACTATTATACTATGAAATTACTGGCAGATTATGAAGTTACCTTTATGATCTAACCCAAGTCGCATATGACTTTCATAATATAATTATATTATGAAAGTCACATGCAACTGATTACTAAAATTGATATACTTTGATCAAAAATTCAAATTATTTATTTAAAATTATAAAAATCAATTTTTAAGTTAATACAATTATAAAATATATAATTTCTTAATAGGTATAAACAGAAAATTTAGATTTAAATGATTTAAGTGATTATAAATCTGCTGAATAACCTTAAATATATTAAATATTAAAAAGTTGATAATTAATTACTTTTAATTATTAAAACTAATTTAAAAAAATAAAAAAATTTTATAATTTAATATTGATTTTTTTATTTTTTTATAACTTAAAAACTCAATTTGATAATAAATTTATAATGATATATACTAACTTATTATTAATTAATTTTTATTTTTTTATTTTATTATGACCAATAATTAATTTTCAAAATAAATAAATTTGCTTACAAAATAATTGAATGATAATAATATTTTTAAAATAATAAATATTTATTATTAAAAATTAATTTACTTTTAGATTTTAAAAAATAACTTTATTATAACTTTAATTAATAAAAATATCTTTAAACTTTAATGTGTTTTAATAATAAAAAAGTATTTAATAATTAAATCTGTAATAATTTCAAAACTAAAATACAATAAAATAAAGTTATAAAATCTAATTTTATAAAATTTACGAAACTGACTTTACTTTTCATCAAACATCTTAAAAAGCTATTAATTTATGAACAGATTATTTGTAAATTATTGATATATACATGTACTGCAAATGTTTTATCCTAAATTCATAATGTATTTTGGCAATAGCAAAAAATAAATAAATAAATTAACAAAAGAAGAGAAATTCATAAGAAAATGTGATTTGGTTGCCGATATTAATCATACTACATATCGATTTTGCTCATATTCATAATCATTATAATTCTCAAAATCAAATAAAAAGTGTGACAACAAAACTCTTTTAGGTTTCTCGCTTTGTCCTTGGTCGTTTATAGTCTCGCCATCAAAATCCTTGAAACGATTAATTATTCGAGTTATAGATAAAGCACCAATAGCCAATACTACCTTTGTTACATACACATTATTGCTCAATGGCCACCCCACTACAAGCGTTAACATACCTATGACTATTGCATGGCATGTAGTTGAGATAAGTCTTACATAGAATGGGGAAATGCAACAGCCGAATAATGACAGAAACAAAAGCAGAAACGCAAACCCCAAGGCTGTTGTGAGCAATATACTAGAAAGTCCACACCTGAAAGATTTGAAAGGTCCCTCACAAATAGGGGCCAAGAAATAAGGATTTATTTGACGAATATTACTCACTATTTCAGATGCATAAACAAATCCCACTGCTAACACATTAGCGACAAAGAGAAATGCATAGATGGTACTCCAACATCTCTTAGACCGTCTAAATAAATTTTCTTTCATGATATAAAGTATTTCAAACGCTAATATTACCATCGCTGGGACCAAGGCGATAAGTATCCCAATGATTTTGGTGTGAGTAATATCGTCTTTTATGATGTAGAAATAAAAGAAGCCAGTAGGAGTGAGGAGGCTAACGTAGATTATGAAATCGTCTAAAACAGTGCGCACATTTTTGTTTTTCTGTCTTTTCGTCTCAAAAAGAGTTATTGCTAACAATGGCACCATGACCGTGAGGAGAAATGTGGTAGCGTCACCGGTGGCATCATACATTACTGCCTGAGCGTGGATTGACGTTGGAAATTCGATCAAAAGTAAGAATGATATCAAGCACAAATGTTTCATTTTGTTTTTGTTTTTGTTTATTTATTTTATAAGGATATAGTTCGTTTTACGATCGTTTTAATCACTTTATTCGTTTTAATTCGAGTAGTTTCCTTTTTTTAAAGCTGTTTTTAAAATGTAGGAAGTAACATACAGTAAAGAAAATGATTGCATAAATTTATGTTAGAAATTTGCAACTCGGAAGCTAGAATTCAATTACAAACAAAAAAAGAGATTTCATTTATCGATAACGGAATCTTAAGTCCGAGTTTGTGTTTCCGCATAATGAGACAAAAATTCTGTATATATATATGCGTACGAGTTTCAGAAAATTCCATAGTACTCAAATGTCCCGCCGAATTGGAAATGATGAGCGAAATATTCTTAAAATATTTGTTCATTTACTATAAACAAGTAGCACATTACTCGCACTTGCAGAATTGGTTTTACCTAATTATCTCATATCATTAATTATGTGTCGAAAATTATATAGTTATTTTTCGAGCTTTCGTTATTTAATTATGAATGTAAAATACGATCGCCGCCTCTGAGATCGCATTAATTCGACTAAATATTGCAAATTTAATTTGGAATGAATTTTCTCAGGATAAAGATTGGTTATAATTAACCTTTGTATTTCAATTTTTGGCTTTACCTTTTGTAGATTGTTCTGATAAATCTTGTGGATTCATCACTTGGATATTTTATATTCTTGAGAAAATCTGCCATATCTTTGAGATAATGTTTGGTAAGATTTTTTGATTGAATCAATTTTTTTTTTAATTAACCAGATATTATTATAACACTAGATTAATAAAGAAAATATTTTATTTAATACATTTTTCTATTTCAAGTACAACATTTTCAATATTCATTTTTATCTTACTAGCAGATTTATTGATATGATTTTACATTGATTGTGTACTCCTTAGAATAGCATTATTTTTTTTTGTATTTTAAATTTCTATGCAGTAATGCATCTTAACCTTTATTATATAACAAAACAAGTAAATAAAAAAAAATTAGAAATGAGAATTCTATTGCTAGGTAAAAGATACTAATTCTGAGTAATAACCAGGATTAAACTAAGTTTTACTAGATACCGTTTGATGACTTCAAGCTAAAATTAATAATTTCAATTAAATTTTATTACTGCCAAAAAATGAGCAGTAAATATAACAACAAGTATTCTATTTCATTGAATTCAGGTCAAAAAATGATTGAGCAATATTGAATATAGCGGTGAGATTGGTCAAACTATCTGTAATCCATATTGGATTATCCATATAGGTAGAGTTAGGTATATGTGCAGTGATCTCAGATGTGTCAGTTTTGGTGATATCTGGCTGCTATGAAACAGACATTTTGTATCCATAATTAGACTTTTGAATACGTGATAAAAGAGGGTCATAATAAATGACCTATAGCAAAGGAGAAATGACTTCTTCTTGATCAATTTCAACAATGATGTCATAAGGATCTGTGTTGCCATGTGCAGTAAAACTGAGTTTTTCCAATTCAAAAAAAGATTTGTGATAATGTTAGTGAATACAGAAGGAATTTTAATCTTACCATCACTTTTCTAAGCATAACACGATCATATGCTTTGGACATATCTTGAAAGAGGATCCCTATAAGAAATCGAAATAAGGAAATGATACGTTTTTTATAAGGTTTGT
>CAMKVN010001879.1:0-16016 GCA_946474995.1 Funneliformis geosporum
AAATGTTCCTCTATTGAATAAAGAACAGCATTCAATATATAACAAAATCATCCAAGCAATTAATAATGAATGTGGTTATTTCTTTATAGATGGTCCAGCTGGTAGTGGAAAAACTTTTCTTTACAATACTTTACTAGCTAAAGTTTAGGTCACAAGGTGAAATTGTAATAGCAGTAGCATCTTCTGGAATTGCTACATTATTAATGAGTGGTAGTAAAACAGCACATTCTCGATTTAAAATTCCATTTAAAATAGATGAATTTTCAACATGTAAAATTTCTTATAATAATAAATTAGCACGTTTAATTAATATAGCAAAGCTTTTTATTTGGGATGAAGCTTCTATGATGCATAAGTTTGTATTTGAAGCTATTAATCGAATATTTTGAGATATTACACAAGTAAACAAACCATTTAGTGGAAAGATATTTGTTTTTGGTTGAGATTTTCGATAAGTCTTACCCATTATACCACATTCACTTCATGCTGATATTGTTTCAACAAGTTTAATTCGATCATCTTTATGGATTCATATTAAAATGATGAAATTATCAACAAATATGAGACTTCAACAAACCTCTAATTCATTAGAAAATCTAAAACTAAAGCAATTTGCAGAATTCCTTTTAAAAGTTGGTGATGGAATATATACAATTAATTTTAATACAGAAAATATAATAACACTTCCTTCAGATATAACAATACATAAAGAAACTCTAACAAACCTAATTGATTTTGTTTATTCAGATTTGATTGAAAATTCTGGCAATACTAATTATATGATTAGCAAAGCAATCTTAACTCCTAAAAATATCAATGTTGAAATTATTTCAGATATTATAATGAAAATAATATCTGGTGAAGTTATTTTATATCCTAGTGCTGATTTAGTAAATTTACCAGATGATAGTACAGTAGAACAACCCTAAACTTATTCACCTGAATTTTTAAGATCTTTAAAAATTCCTGAACTTCCTCCTGGTGAATTGAAGTTAAAGTTAGAAATACCCATCATTCTCCTACGAAACTTAAATCCATCAGAAGGTCTTTGTAATAGAACTAGACTGATTTGTCGTGGGTTTCAAAGTAGAGTTATTGATGCTGAGATTATAACAGGATCACATATTGGTAAATGTGTATTTATTCCATGTATTACATTAACTCTATCAGAAACTAAATTACCCTTCATTTTAAATCAGCGTCAATTTCCTATATGTATTGCATTTTCAATGACAATCAATAAATTACAAGGACAAACTTTAAACAGGGTTGGTATTTATTTACCTTAACCTGTTTTTTCACATGGTCAACTGTATGTTGCTCTATCAAGAGTGACTTCATATCAGCATCTTAAAATTCTTACAGATGATAGTAATAATTGCCAAACTAAAAACATTGTATACCATGTAATATTTCATTCTATATAAAACAATGATAACATACTATTAAAAATCACAATTATTTACTATATATAATTATATAAATTATATATATTTATTTTATTTATTATCTGTTTTATTACCATAATAAATATAAAAAATAATTTATAAATTTAATCACAATTATTTTTACTTAAAGCCTGGCGCAACGCGCCAGGTCACAGCTAGTAATTAAATAAAAACGGATTAACTAATAACTGCTAAAGCTGATCGACTCTATAGTCAGCTGATTAAATCAACTAGTTAACCGATAATGACTGACTCAGATCAACTTCAAACACTACCCGGGTGGCCCGAATGATCAGGTGATGCTATTAAATGTTAATGATATGTGACATGCGCAATTTTAAAATGACAGCTTCTCTTGGAAATCAAAAAGAATTGAGAAGCGAACTTTTTGCCAAAGAGCTTTTGAAGAGAAACTTCTTCCACCTGAATATAAAGTTCAAAATCACATATATTATAGGTTGATATATTTTTTTTTCAAAAATATTAGTGAACATAAAACGTGGCTCCGCAATATTGGTAATTCAAATATTCAAATAAAACAAAAATATGTCGTTATTTAGAGCACAATCATCCAAATAGAAAAGAAATTATTTTAATAATCAACGAGTGTTGCTATTGAATGATTTTAGACTTAAAGACGATAAATCTGCGCATGTATGTGTTCGAATTCCTGGAGCCAATAATATATTTCAAAAATCTAATTTGAATTAATGTATAACCAAAGTAAAAAACTTTAAAATTTAATACACATTTTTCATTATATACATAAATAAAAAATTTTTTTTACTTTTGATATTAATATTAACTCAAAATTCGAGTCGAATACGAGTTAAACAATAACCGGATCGGGTCGAACAATAATCGGATCGAGTCGATGTAAATATTAACGGGTTCGAGTTCGAGTTTGCTCCAAACCCGACCCTTACGGAGCACTAGTTCGGATCATATGATTTATTATGTTTTATAATCCAATTTTAATAGCAAATGACCCATATTGGGAAAGCAAAGAAATAATTATTTATTTACTATAATTATATTCTTTGCGCATTTTAATTGGATAGTTAATATTTTAATCGATTTATTCTACGAGATTTAATTTTTTTTACGATATATATCGCATTCCTTATATGCAACAAGGATATTTTTTTTACTGATTTTCATGATTTTTGGCGAAACTCTTTTTGGTTGTTTTCATCTAGGGCATTATACGCTTTTTTTTGTGACAGGCCATGATTAACCAGTTAACCAGCTCAAATGAAATCAATAAAGTAAACCATTTGGTAAGTGAAAAATTAAAATTCAATATTTGATGAACAAAAAAAAATTAAAAAACGAATCTTGCAACCATGCACTATACTGCACAAACATGCTTCTTAATTGGTGTAATGCCGAGATTGTATCTATTTATACATGAAATATATGCATGAAAAAGCCAAGATTATTTAATACATCAAATGCCAAAACGTATCGAATGCTGCAACTACTCCCGGACAGATCCTTTTCCATATGGTTTTACCGTCGAAATTTGGATTCTATAGAATAGGTATATTTGCAGAAAAATTTTACAAAAGATTTACCAACAATTTATTTTTAAAATCTCACTTTACACTAGATAAATTTTAAATTAATAGAGCGATGGGAAATCATTATTTATGACAAATTAAAACTTAAAAAGGAAACATCTAAACTTTAAGAATCGCTCAATCATTCAAAATAATTGTGATAGTGTGTGTATTTGTTATTAAACTATTTAATAATCAGAAGGTACAAAGATTTATTTAGAATTTAATAATCAATTATAGGTATTTTAAATCGGCCATTTAAAGTAGTCGTGTGACAGGGACCGGTTATTCATTTTTTTAATTCCATGATGAAATAATGATTTTTTTTTTTTTTTTTTTAACCATAGATTATCTGTACCGACAAACGACTAAAAGTTTTTCCTGTTGCATTCGATTGAGAATATACAAAATAAGTAAGTGTAGTACAACATAGAATATTTTTTTACGGAATATCAGAAAAATTTTTATTTATCCTTAATTGTATATCCATTTTCGGTGTTTTACAATCAACCAATTTACGTACAAACTAAAAATGTTCCCTAACGTTGCAAATTGTGATCACAAATTTAAGCACAATGCATGAGATACATAAAATTTCATTGTCAACTAAATTTTTAATTGCTTTATTATGTAATTTCATGTAGAACGCAAAACAAAGATCAAACAAGGCTTTCTTGGGAACTACTTTGTTCCCAAAAAAAGGTGTTATTGAATATTTTTATTTCATTAATGTTTTGGAAATTATTTAAACCCAAAGAAAATTGCTCTTTCTTTTTAATTTTTTTTTTATCTATTTATTTATTTATTTTTTATTTTTTCTTTTTATTTTTATAAAAACAAAATCAATTCAGAAAATTATAAAATTATCCAAAAATGGATGATATAACATTAATGAACTTTGAAATCAGTTCAGATTTAATTAAACCAACGGATTCACTTGATAACTATGGAAGTGAATGTCGTGTTAAAAAAAGGATGTTCTTTAACTCACCTGTGGCTGAGAAGGAAATTGGAAAATTCAAAAAAAATGATCCAAGACTTCATGAATTGGAAAAAGAAGCCAAATACATTCATAAAATTTGTAATTGTGGATTTGTTCTAACTTTGTAAGTATAAGTAAAAAGAAAATTTCTTTTTCATGACATTATATGAAGTAACCATCTTCCTTACAAGTATGTTTTATTACTTTATATAGTTATGGGTTCATTCGTCGAAATACAAGTTATAGTGTTATTTCTAAATGGGGTGATTATAACCTACAAACATATCTTGCGGAGAATCCGAATCTGGAATGGACAACAAGACTATCGATCGCACGTGGGATTGCTGACGCTTTGAATTTTATTCATAAAGAAGAAATTTTACACTATGACATTAGAAGGTGAATATCATACTGTTTCATGTTCTAAATAAAATCCCATAATCAAAATTATTATTAATTTCTAATTTAATAGCGATAATATCTACCTGAACGCTTGCTTGCAAGTTAAGCTTCATGGATTTCGCTTAGCGGAAGGTTCATCTATTTCACCGGTTATGTTAACTTCAGCTATTGAAAGTACAGATCCTAGATGGACCCCTCCCGAAAAAATTAGAGATAAAATGTATACTAAAGCCAGCGAAATTTATAGGTAATGCTTTGACATCGTAATAAATTTATGTCAAATTTTTTTTTTTTAATATTTTACTCAAATCAAACATATTTGTCGGAATAGCTTTTCCTTGATTCTTTGGGAAATCATTAATAATAATACTCCGTTCAACGACATGTCTTCTGATGTAATAAAAAGCAAGGTTCTCGGAGGAGAACATCCGCAACCCGAGAGAACCAATGGCACACCCGTAGATTATCAGGAAATAATGGAAAAAGGTTGGGATATTAACCCAAATAACCGTCCAACCGCTCAACAAATGCTTGATTTATTGAGTGAGTGTGAATCAAAAGAATGGCTTGGTCATAGGGTACCTAGAATTGGAGATGTTGACAAATCACAGCCCGATTTTCAAACATCAACTTTTTCACCAATGAACTCAAAATTACTTGATTTCCCAATTTCAAGATTAACAGATTTATCGTCAACAATAGACACTTGTAAAGCGGTATTAGATTTGTTTGAAGATGCAAAAAATAATAGAAATCTTTTTGATAGAAGCGTGGATATTATTAAGGTTGGGAAGATCATGCTTGATGAAATCAAGGAAACTATCGGTCAATCAACTAACCTTTATTGGAAGGATTACATCGAAGAATCTTCGGCTTTTCAGAAGTATACTAATTATTTATTGAATATTGTGGATGCTAAGGCCTTTATAGAATTTAATGACGCTGAGGTACAGTATATGATATTTTTTTTTGATTTGTGTAACATATTAAAAAAAAATATATATAATTTTATTTTTATATTTAATTGAATATAGGTTCAACAAGAAGTATCAAGGTTAAATGATGAATTAGACAACAAAACAAAAAAATTACTTAAATTGGTTCAACAATGGAAAGTCGAACTTAGTAGAAGCAGAGTGACTAAAAGAAAATTTAAAGCGGCCGTTAAAATGTTGATATTATATAAATCAATTTCGCCATCATCTAAGATGGACTGTGAAATTCCATCATATTTTGTCGATACAGAGAACTCATCGGTTGTTCCTGGAAGTGATAATATTAAAAAAGGACTTTACATGTACAGTGCATCAATAGCCGAAAAACTAGTTGGAAAATTTGAAAAAAATGATCCAAAACTTCTTGAGTTACGAGAAGAAATTGATTATCTGAAAAGGCTCAGTGAATGTGAACATATACTCAAAGTGTAAGTATTTTTAGTATAATTTTATTTTTGTTTTCAAGTACGTCATAATTCCTTTCTCACGTGACAACATTTGAAAAGTCATGGACTCGTTCATCGTAACCCTAATTGGAGCGTTATTATGAAATGGGGTGAACATAAACTACATCCTTATCTTGAGATGAATCCGAATTTGGAATGGACAAAGAAATTATCGATCGCACGCGGAATTGCCGACGCGTTGAATTTCATTCACACAAAAGAAATATTACATTATGATATTACAAGGTATAATATTTTCTAACAATATAATTTAAACAATTTTTAATTGCTTTTCCTAAATTTATAACTTAATTCTTTTATATACCAGTGATAATATTTACTTGGATTTTTTTTTACAACCTAAACTTTGTGGTTTTCGTATCGCAAAAGATTCGTCAATCATAATGAAAACGACCAATGATAATACGAATCCAAGATGGACTTCTCCTGAGAAATTTCGGGATGAAGAATACACTAAACCTAGCGAAATATATAGGTAATATTATTTTTAATTTCTTTTAAAAATAAAATAAATTAAAAACGCTAATGTTTACTTTTTTCTTTCATAGCTTTTCCTTAATTCTCTGGGAAATCATTAATCACAAATTACCATTCCATAACGTTGATCATAAAGATATTAAAACCAAGGTTCTCAATGGAGAACATCCACAACCTGAAACAACTAATAACGTACCAGTCGAATATCAAGAAATAATGAAGAAAGGATGGGATTTAAATCCAAGAAGTCGACCGACCATTCAAGAAGTATTTGAAGTATTGAATAAATTGGATTCAGGATTACATAGAAATAAAATCGGAGATTATAACGACAACATTCTTTCGCCAAATGCTGCATTTAAAGATGATGCTTCATTTGAAGATAGTGCTTCCTCGATTCATTCAGATTATTCAAGTATAAATTATAATACCGTCGATTTAAATGTTACAACACATGTTGCGAAAAAATCTAAAGCTTTAGACAAGTTTAATCCATTCCGCAAACATTTAGATATTGAAGAAGCGATTAAATTACATAATAAAAGGCAATATAAGAAAGCATGGAAATTATTTAAAACAATTGAAAGAAAAACTGGAACACCTGAAGCAAAATTTTGTGTAGGATATTATTACCTCAAGGGTCATCATGAGGGCCGTGGTGGCATACCAGATCCAGATTCAAGTTTAAAATATTTATATCAGGCAGCGAAAAAGGGTCAACGTAACGCTCAATATTGGTACGCTGAAGTAATTTTAAATTCAAATTATAAACTAAAAGCCAAAAAAGATGACAGAGACCATCAACTTGCGATCCAATTTTTAGAGGAGGCTGCAAACCAAGGTTGTATTTCTGCTATGAGAGATTTGGGAGAAATTAGGAAGAAAGGAAAGTACGGTAGCCCACTAGATAAGAATGGTGGAAGGGATTTTATTAATAAAGCTCATACCATGAGCTTACTTTGTTACATAGACGGTCTGAGTTAGACATTCGCATTATTAATATCGCAATATTTATAATCATACTTAACTGTTATAATAATTTCATTATTTGTTGAATCATTGTCCCACCAACATTAATTTAGAATATATATATAAACTCTTCCATTACCAGTTAAAATTTATTAATTAATTAGTCACGGCATATACATAATTAATATATTATTATGATGAATCTTTTAAATCAAGTAAAACGGGATTTATAATTAGAATTATAATTGGAACGTAAGGTTTCACTATTTTTATAACGATTGGAAATTTTAATTATAAATGGTATCGAAAAAAATATAAAATAAATAAAATATGTAGTAAAAATAATACTACAGCTATGAACCGTATTACTTAGTTATTAATGAATTAAATTCTTTTTTTCAATCTGTTCTTGCTAGATTTATCATACAAGATGTTCAGAGAGGTTTCACATATCCTAAACTAAAGATTAGCCTAATTAAAATTTAATAAGTTCACTCTTATTCATTTAGTGAGTCAAATATTTTTAAATAATTATAATATTCAAATTACCTACAGTCGTTTTTAAAAGAAATGGAAAGCGCATTAAAACGCGCAAAAAAAATTAAATTATCAAAATCTAATTCTGAGTATATATCAAATAGGTTACTTTTGCTCAAGTACATAATTGAAAAACATGCCTATTAATTACATATTTAAATTGCCGCAACTAATTAATCCATACTCAAAGAATATGATTGGCTGTTGAGGAGAGACTTTAATGTTAATGTATTGTACCTCCGAAATAATTGTGTTTTAAGAAATAGACAATACATCAATAAGCACAATAAATTTACTGTGGATATACTCAGTAGATTTGACGATGCTTAAAATACATACTATATTAAGAAGAGTGCACAATAAGTATCAATTTAAAGAAAGTAAGAACTAAAATTTATAAATTTGATAAATAATGAAAATTATATAAATTCATGGTGATTTAGAATATAAAATAATGATAAATTACTACAGAAAATGGCGCTATAAGATTATTTAAAACAAGTATTTTTCTAGTACTGAACGTATAGCCTATGCAGCTCAATTATAGCAAAGTATCTGTGATAATACTTTATCATCATCAATCTTAACCATTCATCTCTGAATTATATTGAAGCATTCTTGAATAGCTGCCTACAATAATATTCGTGTATACAAGAGATTAGATTGCGAAAAGTGCAATATATATTGTAAAGAAAAAGACATTCATTTACCTTAGTGGTAACGTCTCGGTAGAGTGTGTAATTATAGAGTCGGCCACTTTGTAGATGTTACCATAACTCAAATGACACATATACCCTTTAGGACAATTTAGCTCCAGCAACATTTGCCTGCGGTCTTTCAGGTAAGAAACTATTAAGATTAAAGATAAGAACTGTAATTAATATGTTGCAACTTTTAATGTTGCAACTTACGTTGCAATTAGTTTTAACCTATATATGTTGCAACTAATTTTAGCTTATGTTGCAACATTTTGTAAATTTGAAATCAATTGATGTACCATCTTTAATTAAGATAGATATCAAAAGACGCAAAATAAAATGATCAACAGAAAAAATTCATCACTCAACTGCGTGTACAAATCTGACTGTTTTCGGATTAAGTAACATCGGAGTTGACCATTCATATCCTTTAGTAATTTCAGCAGCTTAAGCCCACTTTCCACGAGTCACTTTGTGTCCTTATTCATTTTATAAGTTCTGCCAGCTTCCGCACCGTCATACTCCAAATTCAATGATTTTCTTTCCTGTTTAATCTTCTGCCTTTCCATTTTATTTATTCCAGATGTGGTATAGTCGGCATTTTTTCGTATGCTTGAAGCGATCCTGCAAGACTCATCACTAAAAATTAATGTATATGTGATAAAGATTTCATTTTTTAAAATTTTCGCTAATGAAACAAGTTCATACCGAATTGTATTCATATCATCAATATAGGAAAAGCATCTACCAACAATCGAACATCAGAAATGCATATTATACCATCGTTCATGGTAGTCTTTCCTAATGGATCTGGTTTCATACTCCTGTAAACTATAAATTAAATTTAAATATCAATATTTTGTAAATATGATAAACTTTTATTTTCGTCATTACTTACATCCAGTGTTGTCATGTGACATAGTTAAGATACTGATGGGATACTGATAGGACATTGATGGGACAGATGGGACATTT
This sequence comes from Funneliformis geosporum, assembly GCA_946474995.1. Classification (NCBI taxonomy): domain Eukaryota; kingdom Fungi; phylum Glomeromycota; class Glomeromycetes; order Glomerales; family Glomeraceae; genus Funneliformis; species Funneliformis geosporum. The sequence goes on from CAMKVN010001879.1 coordinate 9,513, forward strand.
GGGACATAGTTGGGACATAGTTGGGACATATAGTTGGGACATATAGCTGGGACAGCAAATACTTGGGACATAGAAAATGGACATCACTGCTTACATCGTATATATTGCATATCTGACCCAATCATAATCGTGGTATTTCTTCGGATTAAATTCTTCTTATATAGCTTTAATTGATTGATCTATCGTGTACCTTATATCATGTAATATGCTCTTCTCGTGAATGAGTATAGGGAAATCTGGTATGGTACGATTTTGCAGATCAGTACGAATTTTCAAATTATAATCATACTGTACTGATTCTATAATATTATTGAGACCAGTACGATACAATACGGTGTTTTATTCAAATATATAATCTACCATACTGGTCTCAATAAAGTACAGTACAATCAAAATTTGGAGGATCGTACCGATCTGCATAACTATACCGTACTGATCAGCCGAACTATACCGTATCGGTTTTCCTCCTCCTTCTTATATATTTTTTTTAGAATAATGCGTTATTAGAAAACAAAATGTCAAGACTTATTCCTTCTATGCAAATAAAGCAAATGTCATTAAATAACCAAGAAAATTTTTTGAAATTTCTTGCAAATCACGTTTTATATGTGTCTTGATTTCATTAAGTTCATCCTCTGTGAAAATATCTTCTTTGATATATGACTGATCAGTAAGATCAATCATGAAGCTATGCGAAGCACTTGTGAAAAGAAAATATAAGGGCGTGAGATTATAAATTATGGGTTTACAACTTCATACACATAACACATGATACATACTGTTTATATGAGCATTTGCTTGCAAAATTGTAGAGATCGTTCTCTACAACCTTTCTGGTAGAAAGACACTATTTTCGACTGTCCTAAAGCTTTTCATATATATCCGTTAAGTTTTGTGACATCGTAAGTGTTGTTAACACTTTTGTTTCATTTTATCTCAACGTTCAAGAGCAATTACTGAGGGAGACTTTTCGCGAGCATCCCCTGTTTCATTGGTTTCATCATCAGTTGGTTCCAAATATTGATCTTGTGATTTCCTATTAAGGACTATTTCTGGTCTGACATGTTGAAATATTAAATTGTGTGATCAATTGATATAACTTCTGCAGAAAAGTTTTCATCTTGATCTTTCATTTTATGTTACTTTTTTATCATTTATGTCTTATTGTAATCAATATATTGTCGTTTTCTTAAATCATATCTGCCACCCTTGTCCTAGATATAAAATCAGTTCATATCGAATTAATTGATGAGTTTTATACAGACTTGGTAAACACGAACAAAAATGTTGACTTTACATTTTGTTGTAATATTGATGATTTCACAGGTGTCTGTAATATACAAAGTTTGTGAGTAAATTTTCTATCATAAGGAAGGTACATATCTAATTCCTTCTCCAGAATCAGCAGACCTTAATCAAATAATCTAATGGTAAGATATGCATGTCGCAGAGTTAAATGAGACCAGGCACTCAATATCTGAATGCTCTTCATTTTCATATACAAAGTGACAGGGTGTAGCATATTCACTATTTTCGCTAGCATTTCACATTTATGAGAAAGTGTAAAACACTATTCTTTAGTTTTCGCAACAATGCTAATTCTTTAGACTTTTCCTTGGCTTTTAAATCTATAAGCTCTGTAATCGTTTTTAGTTCGCCAGATAGATTATTGGTGACTCTCGATATGTTGTGCTATGGTATTCTTAGAAGTAAAATTTATCCTAGGACTTGATGCTCTACCATGTATAACTTTTGCTAAAATGAATAAATTTCTAAGTATGCAAATATTTGGCAATAGCACGCGTTTTTTTGCACTTTATTATCTTCTGAATTAAAAATTTAGGAATCTGACATAAATTATTAAAATACTGGTGGTAATTAAGGATTATAAATATATAAAATTATAGCTTCTAAATAAATACTATATAAGCTAATTTAATAGCTAATTTTATCATTTTACGTGTTTGCTACTGCGACATAATTTGTTACGCATGATTCTATCAAAAGGCTAATTTACACTATTATGATATTATTGATACATTGTTATGGAAATAAATAAATATATTGTAACCTTTTTTTCTACTCGTTACTAATCATCTTTTCAATAGAAATATTAAATCAAAATGTCACCAAAAAAGCAATACACTTCCTGTAAGTATAGATTTCTTTATTTTTATAAAGTCAACTTTTTTTTTGTAGACAAACTAGTAACAAGAAATTCAAAGAAGAATGATGATACACAAGCAGATTTAGATACTTTCGAAATTTTACCACCAAAACCAGAAAATCATGCAAAACAAAAGCTAAAGGCAAAAAAAATGGTAAATATATTGTATATTATTGCATTTAATTTGTAACATACTAAAGATATTTTAATCAAATGATTTATTTAAAGAAAATGTTGAGCCAAATTTGAAAACTGGATCTTCAAATCAACTGGAATCTTCACAATATTTCTTGCCAAACAGATGTTATAAAATATTTAATTTGAGCTTGGGAAATTTCTGCAAAGTTAATAAAAAAGTTTTTTCTCAGGTATTTATTAGAAAAATTAACAAAAAAAACTAAATTATACATATCTTGTAAGATCAGAAGATTTAATAAAAAAAATAGAAAATAAAGAAATAGAGGTATCAAAAGACTTAAATCAAATTGCATAAGAAGTATCTTGCAGAATTTCTAAAAATAATATTGACATTTCTACATTTAGTCCAATTTTTTAAGAATTAAATAGAAAGAAGTAAAATATTATTATATATAAGCAAATATTATAATTATTAAAAGATAAAAATCATAAAAAATATAAACTTTTATTATATTTTAGATTTTTGTGATAAATTATTTAATTTATAGTTAAAGAAGTTATGCTTATAAAGCAATAAAATGCATAATGCGATCAACTTCAATATTTACTTTAAAAACTATATAAATGAAAGTCAATAACATTCATAATAGCAAATTGAAACTGTTTTTTTTTACAAAAGATGATAAATAAAAATATTAGTGCTAATGAACAAATTGGCTTTTTTTTGCATAATTTTTTTAAATATAGAAAGATATATTTAATTAGTAAAATATTTAATAAAAGAAAAGAAACCTAATAAATCATTTGGCTTTACTATTTGATAAATTTATTTTATAGCTAGTAACAGTAAGATAGTTGCTATATTAGTTATATAGATTTTGAAGAATAAAAAGAAAAATTACAATTATTTATAATATAATATAAAAAAAAAATGTAAAGTAAAAAAATAACTTTCTTAATTTAGACTATAATCAGAAAATATCATTTCAAGTATATCAAATAGTTTAGCATTCAGCTACTTGTAAATTTGCATATCTTATAACATACTATTATATTAGTACAATTACTGTATATAAAATCAATAAAATATTTTTTCAAATTATAGCAAGATATAAGTTAATAATTGCATTATTTATGTCATAGTGTAATTAATCTATAAGAAAATCTTATAAGACTTATTTTATTCTTAAAAATAGCTTAAGCTAAAAACCCCTTATAATATTACTTAACTATATCAAAGTTAGTCTAATAACCCAATGGATTTAATGAATCTTAGTAAGTCCAATGAATCTATAAGAGATATTAGATTTATTGAGATATTTAACGTTAATTTAATTGGCTAATTTGTTATATATAAATTGAATTGATTTTAAATTTATAACTTATCAATTATAAATGTTAGAAATATAATTTTAATGTTTATTTAATTTTTAAATATTAGCGCATATTTTAATAAAATTTGAAATTTAATTATTAATAACAATTTTATATAATTTATTAATCTATATTAAATTTAATTTAATATAGAAATAGTTTTCAGTAGGCCAGCTATTAAAAGATTAATATAAATTCTAATTCTTAGTGAAATGATTTCAATAAGCAAAATTTCATCAAAATCAGATCCATAAATTAGCAAAAAATGATCTATAAGATCATATAATAATATAAAAAATTTGGTTAAATTAAATTTATATAATGCATTGTGATTTTATAGTTCATTTTTTTGCAAATCACTGATCTAATTTGAATAAATTTTAGCTTATTATAATTACTGTATTGAGAAGAATTGTAATCTAATAACATTTATTTAGTAGCTAATTTGCTAAAAATATTTTTTATATTAATGTTAACTATTAATATTTAATATAAATTACTAAATTATATAAAATTGATATTAATAATCATATTTGAAATTTTATTAGATATACAATAATGTTTAAGAATTAAAATAAATATAAAATTATATTTCTAATATTCATGATTCATAAATAATAAGCTTTTAAAAACAAGTAATTCTGCTTGCATTTGACTTTTATTGCAATTTTTTTGATAATTAAAGATGACAATGCAACTAGACCTTACTAATTGCAATCTACAATCTGAACTCTATATTTTATTTAGACTACGACTGCAACTATTTTTAAAAATAGGTTGAAAAGCTATCTTTAGCAATAATAATTATATCACATATATTGGCTAATAGATACTAATAGATTATCATCTATTATAATTCATTAACCAATAATCTATTCATATATATTATATTATTTAGATCTAATAGATTACCAATGGATTTGATCACTTAGATCATTTAGCTATTAAAGGTTAATAGATTTGATTCATTTTTAATTCTGAGTTATACATCTTAAAAAAAAATTATTTAACAATATTACAATTTAAATAATAAAAATAAATTTATTTTTCCTATCACAAAGTATTTTAAACTTATATATATATTTTTAAGGTTTTATTTTATATTGATTAAAAGTTATTAAAATAACATTTTTAAAAAATTTTATTATAGTTAAAAAAATAAATAATAATTTCAAGACTAAAACAATTATTAAATATATATATAATAAATTAATATTTAGAATTTTTGAATAAACTAAACTAATAATAGTATGAAAATATATATTTCAAATAATTTAATATAGAAATTTAGTTTTATTTTTTTGATAATTAATTTATTTATTAAGAAAACCTAGTATTTTGCATAGATCAAATCAGATCAAATTTAAGTTAAATTTAATTTGATCCAAATTTGAAGAATTCAAATTTAAATTTGATCTGAATCTGATAAATCAATTCAAATATAAATTCAAATTTGAACGAATTTGAAAAATTCAAATTCAAATTTGATTTAAATTTAATGAATCTGAATTTGATTTGATATAAATATGTGAGATAATCAGTAAAAAGAGGAAAATCTAAATTTTGGTCAAAATTTATATTATTAAACTACTTGGCTGATCTCGATTATGTGTACAAATTTGGCTTAATAATAAAAATTAAAATTTTTGTATTTTCCTATTTTTTTTTGACTGCCTTCCATATAATAAATACAGATCTAAATCTAATGATTCCAAATTTAAAATTAAAAAAATATTAAAGTGAAATGTATTTTACTTCTAAAAATACTTAAAATGTTTCTCTTTAATATTTTTAATTCTAAAAAATAGATCTGAAAATTTCTCTTTAATAAAGTAAATATAAATCAAATTATAAAAAAACTGAAAAGTTGTTCTATTATAAAGAAAATGTAATTCTGATCTAAAAAAAACCCAAAATGTTTTTTTTAATAAAGTGAAACATTTTTTAATTTTAAAAAAAAAATCCAAAAATTTCTATTTAATAAAAAGAAACATATTTAAGTTCTAAAAAAAAGATTTAAAATCACATTTATTAAAGAGTAAGATCATAAAATTGATTTTCTTTATTAGAGAAAATATTTCAGTTTTAATTTTAGTTTTTAGATCTTTATCTAATTCAATTGATCTGAAAATCTACTTCAAATCTGATAGATCAGATCTGAATCTGAATCTGAATTTGATTCTAATTCAAATCCAATAAATCTATTCATTCTGATTTGTTAAATTTGAATCAGATTTAAATCAAATCAGATTTTTTGTGAATACTAAGAAAAGCTATTCAAAAGGTAATTTAGTATATCAATACTTTATTTTTTAAATATTATATTAATAAAAATAATTATTTTCATATAAAATTTATATTAAGAAAAACAAAACTATTAATAATTTTACTTATTAGTACTTTAGATTACATGTAATAGTTATATCGAAATATTAAATTAAATACTTTATAAAATTTAAATTTTATTTATAAAATATAAAATGATGATATATTGTAAATATATTAAATAAATAAATATTTTAATATAAAATGATGTTACCTATGTAATAGTGCAAAATTTTGGCTAAAATCTGCTTATAATTCTAATGTCAATTAAATGTTCTTATTTATCATTTCATCGATCTTGATGTCAACTTTATGTCCTAAGATAATCGATGTAAAACATTATAAATTCAGATAGGGTTCCGCAATTCAAATTTTTATTTGATTTGATTCGATCAAATTCAAATCAAAGAATGATTTATTTGTTCAAATCCAAATTAATGTTTGATTTGATTTGATCAAATTCAAATCAAGTATTCAAATATTTGATTTGATTTGAATCA
>CAMKVN010001880.1:0-16015 GCA_946474995.1 Funneliformis geosporum
AATATAAAGTAAAAATTTTAACTTTGGTTAAAATGTCCCAGAACCTCATTTTCCTAGCTCACAACCCATATGTATTCCATATATTATTACATACCTCAGCAATCAAGTTGGTTAGACCCGAAAGAGCTTACAATATCCTACAAATATTTCTTAAAAGTAACAAAAAAGTTGCGAAAAGGTGATAGGGAAGTGTCAGAAACTGAAGATGTAGTAAGGCTTCACTTAATTTTGGTCAACACTATTTCATAATTTCAGCCAGATCTTTAGACATAATGTCAGCCAAATTTAATCACAAATTTACTATGCCACCTGACATGATTTTTTTTACTACAATTTGGCATTTTAACAAGTAACTAAAAAGGCATAAAGGGTAGGCATCTCAATATAAAACTAGGCTTTCAAACAGATATAAAAGGTCAGTATCTTCAATAAAGAATTTGACATGAAAATGGAATAGGAATAAGAAGAAAATAGTCACTATTAGATTATAACATCACCATTAAATTAAAGCGCTGGTAATTACTATTAGTTTATGAAATAACCATCATATTATATAGAAAAGATTAAAATAATAACTATAAAGGCAAAAAGATTACCTAAAGAATAAACTAAGCAGCCCATAAAGTAATTAGCAGATCATGAAAATAGATTATAAAATTACAATAAGATTATGTAATTAGGTTATGATACCACTATTGTATTATGAAATTACTATTATGATATGAAGATATTGACAGATTATGAAGTTACTTTCATAACCTAATACAAGTCGCATGTGACTTTTTGAAAATTTGATGAATTGAATTATTCTGATTAATATTAAAAATAATAATAAGTTTGAAACTTTATTAAAATTTTTGTTTGATTTTGCATAATCCTTCAAAAGAATAAAATAATAACTTATATTATTGTAGTAAGATATATGTTAGATAACATTCTAGAATAATTATATTATTCTGTAAAAATTGACACGTATAAAAATTCCCATAATTTCATAAACCGAATGATATTTTTTTTTTTTTTTTTACAAGTTTAGCAACCAACTTTTTTTAGTAATATATTTTTTTCAAGAATGTTACTATAAAAATTACTATTGCTCATATATTTAGCGGATTGGTTTAATCTAAAGTGTATATTGCTTCTCTTCTCTACATCCTTCAGCTTTAATTACAAGCAATTTAGAATATAAAGGCGATAGTGGTTGCTCAAAATCGAAATCTTTTTTGATAACTATTATGAATAGGCCACTTGTACATTAAAGTTTAGAATCCATGCGGCAAACGTTTTCTAGCCGAGAAAGAATTTCATTTGCCATTTATTTCGGAATTTCGGTAAACAAAAAGAACATACAATTAAAATCAAATTCTTTATATAATCAATATAATAATATTTATAATTTTCAATTTCTGGCGATTATATTGGTTTTATATCGTGAAAAGGGTTTTAACTAAGAATTTATTATTGTTACTATAAATATATCAGTACCATCACTTATTCGTTATTTGGCTACGGCTTTTTTAACAAAGAACTAACCTCAGCGAAACTTTGGTTGGTCCAGAAATATTTTTTCTGATTTGATTTCAAGAAAATATTATCTAATATTATAGATAGAATACAAAAATATCTATAAATCATGAACATTTTTGCAACCTTTTTTTTATTTTTTTATTTTATTTTTTGTATTTATTGTAATCATTACAATACTAAAAATAACAAAACAAAATTTTAGTTTTCCTTCCTTTTACTACAAAACGCCTTTGTTTTTCCAATTATTTTTTCTTTCAAATTTTGGCAAAAGATGTCTAAATCCCAAAATTGGATCTTGACAATTTCCTTAACAATACTCTATACTCTTGAAAAGTTCGAGTACATTAACAATAAACTCAAGCACCCTTGACAAAGACGGAAAACTAATACATATCCCGAAAACACCATACTACCGAGAAGGTTGTTGATAACTGCAACGATCAAACTAGGTTTCACTCCGTCACAAGGGAGGCTCTAGAATATGTGAATTAGTTTTAACAACCGTTATTATTTCATGATGCATTATGAAATATCACATGCATGTACGCACGCGTCGTCAAGAATTCGCTATTGCAATTATTTTACGTAATTTATAACAATTACTAATTTATTAGATATTCAATTTAAGGTAAAAAGCATTTAAAGCATGGATTACAATACAGAAAAGAGTTTTGTCAATCTGATTTTTAATTCATTGCGAAATTTCAATTAATCATTCTTTTGGACGGTTTATTCGATTTTTGGATCAATGGGTGTTAAGTTATGAGTAAGTAAGTCAGTTATTTTATTCGTTGTCTGCTTTAATTTCATACATAAATGCTAATCAAACTTGCCTTTCTGAGGATTTCACTTTGATCATCACGGGTTTGTAAACAAGACAAAATATGAAGTGGAAAATTTCTTCCCCGGGTTGGTTCATCTGCGTGAGCTGACGTAAATGCCATATTATCCATATCACGACTCATGACGAAAATATTTCTTCTCGAACTTTCCCGTTTCATATTATGAAGGGGCCCATCCCATTGATTTAAATTTTCGCGAATGATCATATTTGCCGATTCCAAGATCACGCGTTGTATATCACTACAAAAAACAAGGTATGTTCATAACGTTCGGATGGATTCTAGAAGAATTTCATCTCGATGCCATTTTTTCCAAGCATCTCAGATATTTTTCTATTCGTTGAGAAAAATCTAATCGCTGGCACATGTCGTAATCGTGTATCACATGATTTCGGAAATCACACATCGGGAATTGTAAAACGTAAACATGCCGATCGGATATTTTCATGTTACAAACTGACACATTTATTTATATATTATGGATTCTTCCTCACAAATTAAAGGCCTGTCAAATAAACAAATACATTTTTCCATCAGCTTTGTTGATATACTGATAAATTGTACACACGGGGTTTTTTTAAACAAAAATTCAATCGAAATTCTTATCCCTTAATTTATTTGAATTGATGACTAATATCATTTCAAATCTATTACCGATTATATTTTCTTTTTTTTTTGTTTCCAAACAATATGTAATAGGAATAAACAATTAAACACTTTATAATAAAGGAATGCGTTATTCAAAGAAATTCATAATTACAGAGATATAACACCGCAAATCTTATGTTACATCCGAACTCTTTATGGTTAAATATCATATATTTCGAGAATTACTTGTTTAATCATAAAAGAAATGTCTAATAAGATGGATTGTGAAGAATACTTTAAATATTTTGAATAGGGGGTTTTCAACATCATATAAATAAACAATCTAATGGACATATGGTGATTCAATGGCATAATGTGAACCAAATCAATAACCAATATACCTATAATTTTACGTACCTTATTGATGGGGTTGCACATAGTTTTCTGATACACACAATAGTGCCATACCTGTTGTAAAATGTATAAAAAAAAGGGTCGAACTGCAAAAAAAAAAAAAAAATATGTGAAAAGATTTTGCCTTCAGGGACGTAATCAATTTATCAATATTAACAACCATAACGTCATGGACACAATAGTTGTGTCGCCAGTAATTCTTGATTCTTCCAAGACTCGACCGACGGACCCTAAAACAAATGCGACTTCAATACTCTACAAGTCATATTAGTAATATAAGAAGAAACAACTTTGAAAAATTTGAAAACAACAAAAAGAATAAAAAGGGTATACCCATTTGGTAAAGCTACAACAAATTAAGAAAGTTTATGGATTTTGGTGCCCAACTAGTTGAACTTAAACTATAAATTTCAGCATTGACCCGTTTAACAGTAATTGTACCAATGTCAAACAGGAATTTCATAAATCGACTAAATTCATTTCATGTTTAACGTCCCATCCTTAACTCCCATGGACATTAAATCAATCTTCATGATCTTTAAAATATTTATCAATAGTGAGCTTGATATAATTATCGAAATATTTGGATCCCAACACTGTATTTTTTCTAACATTACATGCTTATGCAAATAATAAAGACGGATAAAAAAAAAAGTATTAAAAGATTAAAAATCAACAATTATTTAATTGATTACATTTATAATCTAGACACCATATTAAATAATGTTTATTAAATTAAATATAATCTTAAAATAGTTTTTATGAATTAATATTAATGAATTTTTTTAGTGATACTTTCTCTTATTAGAAGTACCTAAAATATTTTTTATAATTCCTTTAGCAATGGATTTATGAATCCGTGAAAGGTGTATGGCGAAGCAATTTTTTTCACATCGTCCAACTTTTTGGCAACAAAAAAATATCTGTGTTTAGTCATCACCTGAACAGATTTTTTTTTTTTTTATTGCGTGAATAAACCTAGATCATTACAATCTGCATCATATGGCAAAGAAATCTAAATCTATAATTTAGGTAAAACTTGATAAACTAAATAAAATACCCCTGATAATAATCAAAGTATCATGCAAGTTGAATCCGCCAATAATGAAAATAAAAGCATCGTTTACGATCTTTTTTTTTATATATATATTTACGATCCGTGCAACATCTAACGCGAAGTTCAACTAACGTTGTCAGAGGGGAAAGAACTTTTTATCAAAGTATAATTTAATTTAGCGTCATTCGGAATCACGCGAAAGATTATTTTCCATCAAATTCCGAACATACATGCATTATTATGAGTGAGTGATGAAAATTCTGTATATGTTGATTAAAACTCCGAAAGTAATGATCCTTATACGCCTAATATATATCATATCATTCACACGGAATTTTTGTATAAAATTTTATTAAATTAATAAATCGATCCGTTTCACGAGGAACGCGAATTTGAACCTTGTATTACTAAATTTAAATTAAACAATGATTATTCTTTCCGGTTATATGAAAAAAATATTCATTCAATTGGTGCGTTAACGCAATAAAAACATGTCGGAGATAATGATTGGCGAAGCTTATTATACGAATAAACAATACTGTCTGAGCGCGTGCTTATTCATTCATTTTTTTTTAGCGAAAAAAAAGAAAAAAAAATAAAATAGGACAAATAGAATAAGAAATCATGGTTAAATAATGTCATTGGAGGAAGGTGCATATTCACTAAGAAAAGGTTATTTATTTGAAAGATTATCTATAATAAATTTTTTTTAAAAAAAAAAATCTTGAAATCAAATTAAAATTACCCAATTTGATATGGGCTTAGATTGAAATGAATATTTATTTTCACAAGAAATGAAAATAAACGTTTGGATTTCATCAAAGGAGGAAAAAGGCGTAAAACTTGTAACCCACCACACAGATCTTAGCTTATGGTGTTCATTACTACTTTCTTTATTTGGCATGTTTAATAAAAATAATATGGATCGTTAAATTAAAAATCTACCAAACATTTTTTTAACGCGGAAATAATGATTAGGAAACTATTTACTAAATGTTTATCAATCCTTACTGCGTTAAGCATATCTTTTCCTTTACGGTGTTAAATTATTATTGATAGGAAATCACCGAGTAAAAGAGTACGACGTTTCTCCAATTTTTTTTAAAAAAAAAGAAAAAAGAAAAAGAAACACACTTGACATTCAGGTGGTGTAAAATAAAATTTTTTTCCGAAAACACTTGATGCTGCGGGCGGCGTAATTGTTTTTGTCAGGTGCAATCATGAAATTTCGCGCGTGGGGGATTCAAAAAAAAAAGAAAATAAAATGAATCTAAGGGCACGTGATCCATCTCGATTATAATCCTGGCTGAATCTTAAATTATTTATTGGCTTTGTATCACCCCAACCGCACAATCTTTACGTTATACTTTAAAATGATTTTACCACTTTTGAACGTATTTATGCCCAAAGAACTTAGATTGGCGTGAACATGTGACTATTCATGGTCAAAGACATAAACAATTACTGCGCCAAGACAATTATTCATTACTTATTTCAGTATATGTAGGGGTATAATATGAACCTTATGAACTTTACAGTTTGAACTGCCCGTCATTGCAGATATGAAAAATGATAAAAAAAATTTTTTTACCTTTAAAGGGAATACAAAGTAGCTCGCCACCTTTGTCCAATCCTTTGTCATTACTATTTCACTTGAAACATTTGGTCTGATTTAGGGAAAAAAATTTTTTATTTGAAACCATCCGATTATTTTCCAGATTTTCAGAAGAAAAGAGTCTAATCAATTGGTTAAATATCACACACATTATCTATTATTTACTTATCTTTTTTTTAACTCATTTATTTGTGTATGATATAATGAAAAATGGATGCTAGTTGGCGCACTCTAACTAAAACGCACGTTTTTAGATTAAAATTTTTTAGGTTTTTACCCTTACATATTTATTTGGAAGGGAATTCTTTTTCGTTCTCTTAAATAAATTAATAACCATACTTGGATTATACGCCATTGCAACAAGGTGATTCATCGAGAAAAAAATTAATTTTTTTGTCATGGTGTGCTTCCTTTGGAAATGTAATGTAATGTCATGCCATGTATTTAACCGTTTGTTTGGTCAAAAAAAAATGGTTATGATCAAAAGATAAAGGAGGGGAGGGACCCCTAGCTTTATCACTTTAATACAAATTATACAAATTGATAGTCCAACAAAATGTCGCAAACCGCAGTAAAATTGAGAAAATAACTCATGAAAGAATCTAAATCAAAGAAAAACAATGAATTGCTCGTGTTACGTTACCAATCCGGAGCATTATGCAACATGCACGCTTATTTTGCTTATTTTTGGGGGGTTAGGCCATATTAAGTCATACCTTGCCTTTTATTTAAAGAAAAATTTTTTTTTTTGGATCATGTCCGTGTACCATCGTTTTTTATCAATCAAGTTCGATACATGCGAGGCTTTGCGACGGTCTATAATCATGTGTAAAAAAATGTCATGGGAATTCTTGAATTATTTGGCGTTACTGTCAAATTGAACCACATACATATACGAAAATTTACGAGAAAACCTTATTCGGAATCTTTTGTTTTGGTCGGAGCTTTAACTTTAAATGTAATGTACTCCGCCTATTCAGTAGGCAGCCGATGACGCGCCCGCTAAGCAGAATCAAGCCTAGCCACAAAGTACGTTTGAAAAAGTTTACATGCTGGATTGTTTAGACAAATTTATTTAACCATAAATCGCTTCTTTCACAAAAAAAAAAAAAAAAAAAAAAAAAAATAATTGAAATCGAGTTGATTCTTAACCAAGCTTAGATTTGTGGCGAGATTCGCGTAAATAAATGGATAGATTATTTGAGTATAAAATAAGGTTCTTATGCAACAAGAACGTCACTAACCATATAAATATATTCACTTCACATTATTTATATTCAAATACTTTTTTTGCTCGCATGTTATCAAAAACGTCAATCAATCAATTATTAATATAATTTTATTTTATTTTATTTTATTTTTTTTTTTTATACTTTTAGTTCAAATTGATACAATTTTTAATTAATGCTAGAAGCTCGATGGGTTACACCAAACTAATTATAATTAATTTCAAAACAATCGCTATAATTTTTACTAAACCGAAACAGTCGTTGATTGTTATTGTAAATCTTGACCAAATGATAGATATCCCGTCATTAAAAATCAAATTTTTTTTGCTATTGTATTTATTTGGAAATGACTAAATGTAACTTTTCAAAAACGATTAACTTGAATTGACAAAAAAAAAAAAAAATTTTTTTCGTTATTCATCACCTTTATGTATTATTGTAAGGTCCCTGCATATTGTGGTCAGTACTATACCTTTACCTGGTTAGTGGACTGTAACCAAAATTGGTTTTAAAGTTGTTTATTTTCCAAATTGGTGTTCATTCATCCATCAAATTATATTATAGATTATTTTTTTAATACTGAACTGCTTTTATTAAGTGAGATGTATAATGTAGTTTTTCTTTTTAAAGCGCCAACGATTTACCGTTAAGTATAGTTGCTGCGGTAATAAAAAATTTCAAACTCAAAATACTGGTTTTGCGACCTCAAAAAAAGAAAATAACCGTTTTGATTTCAAAAACTCACATGAAAGAATAAATCCAATTTTTCCTAAAACATCATCATACTAGTTTATTTTTTTTAACGAAATCAATCTCTTTGTTTGAAACAATATTTAAAAAAAAAAAATCATGATAAATGTCTTACATGTACTGATTCTCTAGGAAAAAAAAAGAAAGTTCATTGATTCTCATTTTATTAAAAGAAGGGAACACATACTTCCCAAGAAGTTACGAATCATCCAAATCTTATTCTTCGCAATTTTATATAAAAAGCAAATCATGGACAAAAAAGTTCCCGTGTTACCGTATTTAACCGACTTACAAATCAAAATATTTTTCTTTACAAACATTACACAAAATCCGGATGCTGGTTGGAAAAAAAAAATATATATATATTTTTTCACAATATGGGGATTTAAAAAAATTTAATTAAAAAATTTAATTTAATATTAAAATTAATTTGGACTTTACATGGTTAAAATCCCAATTTTCATTCGCCATCAAATTCCATCAAATTGTGGCTTGCCTAACCAAACAGTTATGTATCTAATGTATCCAATTGATAATTATTATGCCAAGTTTCATTTGTGAAATGCTCGTATGATATTTTTTTTTCTTTTGAGCATTAAATTGATTCTTTTTCGTGCAAACAATCATCTTGACTGATCGCAGTAGCTCAACAATGACGAATTTGATCTTCCGGAAGTCTTGAATCGTTAAACCGATTCTAGATTTTCATAATCTAATTTCATAATTTAACTTTCTGTTACACCCAAATCACAAACAACAAATGCTGAGCAAAAAGTTCTTTTGCCTAGAACTAACATATTCTCAGTCACAATGCTTTGAACACAAATGCATCAAGACGTCATGCTTTTGGAATGATTCATCATATACATGTATATCTCAAAAAAAATTCTTTTCTTATGATTGTTATATACGGGAGGTAAACAAACAATTATCATGTTTTCATCTGACCTTCAACATATTGTTGTACGATATTATTTAGGAAATTTTATAAAATGTAAAACATTCACATTTCTTTTGGAGAATCTCGGAAGGAACCTTGGAAATAGAATTATAAATTCAAATGAATGCGTAAAATTCTACAAAATAAATTCTAAATTTGGGCCAAGGATTTTTTTAAAAAAAACATGTACGTATTATTATGGTAATTGTGCGACGAAAACGTGTATGAACCGTTCAGCTGATTGTTGAAATAAAGTGAAAATGGATTTTCTATTATCGTAATGTATGCATAACTTAAAATAACATGAGGATTGTCTTTTTTTTTGTTTGTTTTGCCAATTGGAAGGTTTTAATTGTTTTAATGAAATTTATTATTATTATTATTATCCAATTTCCGGATTATGTCTTTTTCCGACATTCCGAAT
Organism: Funneliformis geosporum; assembly: GCA_946474995.1. Taxonomy (NCBI): domain Eukaryota; kingdom Fungi; phylum Glomeromycota; class Glomeromycetes; order Glomerales; family Glomeraceae; genus Funneliformis; species Funneliformis geosporum. Next base: position 9,387 of record CAMKVN010001880.1, read on the forward strand.
CTAAAATAATCATCTTTTTTACTTTGATTATGATGAATGCTTCAAATGGCCGAAGTACAACTATTGGTCACAATTGGGGTTCTTGGTATTGTACACGCCACAAAGCCACAATCCTTTTAGGAAAGTAATTTCAACATTTTTCGGATAATTTCCAATTCAAGTATTCGGGAAATTACTATGAGATATTTATAGGTGCTTGCTTCAACTTACAAGAAAATACCGTCATGCTGGGACCTTACCGATGTAGATGATATGTACAAGCAGGCATTAATGGAGGGAATTTTCCACGACGTCCATGAGGCGAAGGTTTATGCGAGATATATGAACTTTGTTTATTTTTTTGGAGGTAAGGTGATTAATCATGATGAGGAGAGGCTCATTATTATGATTCTTTCTATCACCCGGTTGTAAAGATAATCCAAAAAAAAAATCAGAGTAGTACGCGCAATTATACTGGGCCTAGCAAAGGTTCTGGGGGGTGGAGATTCGAATTTAACCTCTCCTGCTTTGGTCTTAGTCCCCCTTTTACAGTGATTCATATGAAGTCACACAATATACACAAATTACAATTAAAGCTGTAAATTATTTTTTCTTCCTCACCCAATTACATAAAATAATAAAAATGCATTGCCAAACTAACTTTTTTCTTTTTTTTTTTCCTCATTTTTTTCTTTTTTACTTTTTCAATAAAATATTATTGCAGATTTTTTAGATTACAAGAAAACTCGTTTTTTTTTTTTTTTTACTTCAAACTAATAAAAAAAGATCATTCATTATATAAAAGAGTAATAAGGCTAAAATTTCTTACACAATTTTTTTTTGGTATAACAATAAACAATAATCTTTTTGTACACGAAAAAAAAAATAAATTAAAAAAAAAAACGGGAAAAAAATTTTTTACACATAACTAAAACATCACTTTTCTGGCATTCTTTCTTTCCTTCCTTTTAAAGTTTCTTTAAAAATAACATCCATCCCTATATCACAATTATCGGTTCATAATAATATACCCTTAATATTATGAACTTATCAATATCACCTTCACTACCACCATTATTATTGGGTTCATCAAGTAAGGGTAACAACTACAACAACGAAAGTGACGATAACGACAATAAATTCGACAAGTTTCAACTTCAAAGACCTCCTTCATCGGTAAGTTGAGTTTATTATTATCATTATCATAGTGGCATATCCTTTACAAAAAAAAAAAAAAAATTCAATAAAAATAAAATAAAATAAATTAAATTAAAATGGAAAAATAAAAAGCACTTTTATTCGTTATCACCGCCATCATCTGCACACATTCTTTACATACCACCATATATAACACCTTTTCCTTAATACCTGTCTTTTCTTCTTTTTCTCCTTACAATATCCCCTTTTTATGTTATACATAATCTATATAGTAAGGATATAGTAGGATATACTGTATAATAATAACCTTACATATACAGTTGAGATTATTTATATTATTACTTTAAACTTTAATATAAATATTTAATGTAATTATCCGGTTATATCTTTTTTTATTCTTTTTCGTTAAACACATTTTCTTGAAGTGAGGAAGAAAAAAAAGGAAAAAGAAAAACAACAAAAGGAAAAACATTATTATATACCTTTCTTTTTTAAAGATATACTACTATTTATTTATTTATTAAGTTTTTAAAAAAAAACCTCAATAATAAAAAATTGAATAAATACTTCAAATAATCCCTTGACATTCAGGTTTCGAAAACCTAAAAATATATTTAACTGAACTTTCTTGTATAATACATTAATTACAGCGACAAAGAAGAAGATCAAATAGTTCGAGCAATATATTGGCCTCAACTGTAAACGTAAAGGTGGTTCGTTCTCCTGCAAAGAGGGATGCAAATTTCGATAATACTTCTAACAATAATAATATTCATACAAACGAATATCATAAGTTACATTCCTCAAGTCGTACAATACCGCGTCCTCCTAGATTAGCTTTCGACACATCCTTTGACACTTCGGTTGACCTAAGGATGCCAATGACACCACCTTCAAGACAAGAGTATAAAGCGCATCATCAAAGTTATCAGCACATGTTATCACCATGTAATCCAAATAGTCATCGGGACTATCAAGGATTAACTGGAAAGGAATCGAGAACAACAAGTTTCAGTAGTACCAAGAGTAATAAGAGTAATAAAAGTTCCCTAAGCATGAATAAAGTTTTATCCGCTTTCTATAATGAACGTATAGAGAAACGTACCGCTTTCGATAATGATGATGATGATGATTGTACTGATTCGGAATCGGATGTGACCCTATCCGTTTCATCCGGCGATGATAGTCGAGAATGTAGAAGGGGTCAGCGTCGCAATCGATTGACTAGACAAGTATCAATGCTACGGAAGGAAATTGATGTTGTAAAGAGTTCTTTAGCCGGATTACAGAAAGATCACAAGGTAATGCTAGACGAGAAAAAACAATTGGAACAACAATATCAAGAGGCTAAATATGAGGTGACAAAGACCTTGGAGAATAGTGCCAATGATTTGATGGAATATAATGAATTATTAAATGCCAAGATGGAAAAATTAACAATGGAATTGGGCGTGATATCATCAACTGACAATTCTCCCCTTTCTCCCCTTTCAGATGATAACGGTATAATAAGTGGTGACAATGGTGAATGGCCATTGGAATATGAGAACATTATGAACAATTGTGTGCAACAAGCAAAAAAGTTGGAGTATTTACAAGCTGAACTAGAGAAATCTAAACGAGATTTTCGTTTATTATTGGACTTTAAAGAAGAAATTGAAAAAACTTTGGAGGATAAAGAACGTGAATATTTGGAACAGATTCGACATTGTGAGGCTGTTACCAATGGTCAATCTGGTATGATCGATTCAATGGAAAAATTATTAAGAGAATTGGAAGATAAGATGGATAAATTATTGTTGGAAAAGAGTGGAAAACGACAAGAACGTATTGGAAAACACAAACATAATTCAAGTGCTATATCACATTTATCTGCGAGTAATATAATAGGTGAAAAACATGAAAGGAAGCGTGCTCATAGAGTATCCGTTGACATAAAAAAGGGTTCTCCACCAAATAATTATTCGATTGACAATTCTCCAAGTTATACGCCTGCTGAAGAATTGGTACCTGCATATTGTTTGGCTCCTCCACAGACACGTCGTCAATCATATACAAATCCAATATCGTTGTTTACGGACGAGGAACGAATTCGACATCAATCTCGTTTTTGTATGTAGCATTAGTTTATTAAAGTATTACATCCCATTATGAAAAATATAACGTATTAAATTAAATTCTCTCTTTTTTTATTAGGCCTAGCAAAAAGATGGGTTGAAGATGATGAGGTTTCAATATGTCAACATTCTAATTGTAGTGTCAAGTTTAATTTATGGAATCGAAGGCATCATTGTCGGAGGTAGTTATACATTTTTACGTACCATTTTATTTTTTATCATTCATTCATTTCTGATAAGTGTTGACCATTCCAAAATTTATTTGATCATTTAGATGCGGTAATATCTTTTGTAATACACATAGTGCCTATTCTATGCTACTGTTTCCCGACGGTAGTGAGGATTGGGGCGGTGTATGGTCAAGAGTTTGTGAAGGTTGTTTTTCAGATACAAAATAAGATGAAATTTTCTTCAACAAAAAAAAAAAAATAGTTTGCAGCTACTTTTCACATTAGGGAATCGGAAAAAATTTTTTTTTTTTGGTTATCATGCGGGCAATGATTATTTTTATTTTTTTTATTTTTTTATTTAGTTTTGCTTGTTTGCTTTTAGGATTTTTTTTTGAGATGGTGGATTCCCTAAAATGGAGGGTTGCAATGCCTTCGTTATTTATTGTTTAATATGTTTATTATATGGACTATTTAATTATTTAAAACCAATGTCGATTAAACAATATCCACATTTGTTTTATTTTGTATAATATATATGTATATTGAATTTATTTAAGTACAGAATATTTTTACTCTTTTTTCTATAGTACAAAAATTTTTTTTTTCAAATTTTTTTTTCTTTTTTTCCTTTTTTTTTTTTTTTTTTTTTTGACATCATCATTTCTCCTACAATTTCAAATAATTATTAATTTAAAACTTTGCACGACAAATATTACAATGAATTAAAGCATTTAAAACATTTTTACACTGAATTTTTAATTTGTAATATATGAAAGTTTACAAAACATTGTTCGTGGTTATATTAACCCAGAAATTGGGGAGGGGGTAAAATTCACGAGAAAAAAAACCGGGGGTCTTCTAGATAAATCAGTATCTCTGGTTTTCAAAGAAGTATTGAACAATAAACTTAACAAGATGATTTCCATACTTAATTCCGAGTTTAATGCATAATAACAAGGTTGAGAGTAAATTTTGATAAACTTTGAAATGATTATTGATTATCTTCAGGGATGATAATTCGTCCAGTGATTTTGTTTGTTTTGTTTATTAATTATTTTTTAGTGAGGGGAATTCCATAAAATCCTTGTGATTACCACAAATAGTAATCTAATAGACTTATTAAATCATAGTTTCTGGAATGAATCTATTATTATAAATGATCGATTGTTTTTTTCCACTTTTTTTTAAATCCTTTTTAATCTACATGGGGATCCAAATAAAATCTTAACTACGTCAACATTGTCATGATTACCTAATATAATTATCATATATAGTAATATTTTGTTTTGACTTCCCCCTAACCCCCTAATATAAAAAATAGCCTTTTCTCAAATTTGTAATTTGAAAAGGAGAATTCTATCCCCACAATTGTACCGTTACAATTTTTTTTTTTATAACATTTAATAATTTGATATGAACCAATACCATAATAAAAGATATTCTTATATTGAGTGTGATTATAATCATTTTATAATTAAAAAGAAGTAATATTAATTAGTCGTATTTGTAAAATAAAATTATAATAATAATTATATTATTATAAGATATAATTAGAAAACTTACAAATTAAAATTACATAAATCATATTTAAATATATAAAAGGTTTGTTAAAATGGAGTTCTGAGTTTTTATTAAAATTTTAATTTTATTGCATTTTAATCTAATATTATCAAAAATTAAAATGCAATAAAAAATGCTTAGAATCACATTTTCCTAGCAAACCTCCCATATAAAAAAAATAGCTTTATTTAACATTATTTAATAGAGAGTAAAGAAATTACAAAAAAAAAAAAATCAACTTTTATATGTTAAATTTGATTTTTTAATAAAATAAATCCAGAATTAATATTAAATTAATATCCTATTTTTATATAGACTTATCTTTTTTTTATAACATTTTTTTTTAAAAAAAAAATAAAAATATTATTATTAAAACAATTAATATTAATTTAAATAAAAATTTTTATTATTGATATATATATATTTATAATACAACTTAATTAAAATAAATTATTAAAAAATAAGAATATTATAATTTTTATTAAAATTCTATTTACTTAATTATATAGTCAAATCTCTATAAATTGATATTATATATATTGATAATTGCATATATTAATAAATTTTCATATTCTATTTTCCAATTGTTAGAAAATCTTCTTATACTGATATTATATATAATTAAATAATATAATATATACAGATATTTTTCTTCATTTCTTTATAATTAATATATATTAAAATGTATTAATTCTTTAGGTTATATTAATAAATAAACTTATTTAATATATCATAATATATCTAAAGGAATAGAATAAATTATAATGATAAAAAATAATAATATTTATATAATTATATAATATATAATTATAATAATAATTATATACAAGATATTTATATATGATAGTATATTTAAGATAATTTAAAAATAAAATAAATAAAAAAATACATTTGTAAAAACTATATAATAAAATGAAATTCATAAAAGTAGTAATTAAAGATATAATGAAAAATTATAATATTTTTTTACATAATTTTCATAAAATTTAAAGATATTTTATTTCTAATAAAATTTCTTAATTTTTATTCTATTACTTTATTTAAATATTCATAATAAAGAAAATAAAATTATACATCATAGAATATATTAATATTTTAAAATTATTATTTAATTAATTAAATAATATTGCTTTAAAATTAATATTAGAGTTCTGAATTAAGCCAGATTAACCTGTAATCTGACCTGATTTGATCTAAAAAATCCAAATCAGGTAAACAAATTTTAGATCAATATCAGACAATCAATCAAATCAAATGAAATAAAGAATTTAAAAAATATATAAGCTGATCACATTTATTTTACTAAATAAATTTTATAATATTTAGAATATATATCTACAGTCCCCAGCGAAAAGAATGGCGGAAATGAATTTTTATGGTATGTACTAACTTTATTTTTATTGTAAGTTTTTTTTTATTTACAAGACAATCACTAACAGCTACTTTTTTATTATTTAATTAATATTTGGTGTGTTCTCTTTCTGCATCGATACATGCTTTAACCCAGTTTGGCATGCTCTCAATGCATCAAAGTAATACGGCATCATCAAGATCGTCCCATTCCTGCCGGATTGTATTAAGGAATACATCGCAGGTAATATTTTTTTTTTGCCACTAAATATTTGACCTTTTTCTCCACTTTTCC
>CAMKVN010001881.1:0-16009 GCA_946474995.1 Funneliformis geosporum
AATACAAAAAAAAAGATTTTGTGTATAACAAAGTCTAAATTTTATTTATGCATTGTAAGCAACGAATAAAAAAAAAATTTTTTTTATGCAAAGATGATCAAGTATTACAGTTTTTAATTGGTTTGCGTAAATGACTACAAATGACTTCAAATGACATGACTATCTAAAAGGGATCATTTAGTTATTTGTCATTTGTGAAATGACCTATTTTAAATGACCCAAATGACTGGGTCATTTGGAAGTCATTTGAAAGTCATTTCAAAATGGCCAAATGACCTGGTCATTTACCATCACTGGTATATCGAGTTCAAGAAGACAATATTGTTATGAACGTGCGAAGAAATCCTCGTACTTTTACTTCTCGAATTCTTAAAGTATTCGTTTTAGACTTGTAGGGTATTATTTGAAAGTAAGATAATCAATATTAGGAGGAAGCAAAAAGAAATTACTGCAAAGCAAAATAATGTTTTCATAAGAATATATAATGAAAATCAAAATAAAATTTATGCACATTAAAAAAAATCACGTAACTAAAATTTGAAATTGATGCAAATGAATTGTATTAAACCAGTTTTATTTATTCGATGGGCAGTTCACACAGCATTTATATAAGCTAAAATATATATATATATGTTCTATGTGGGCAAAGATTACTTTATTAATTTTCAAATATATTTAATGTAAGGCGAGGCGCTGTGCATAATCTAGAGATATTTCCTCATACTATCACCCGATACTATTTATATCCCCTCCGCATTATTCGATGATTGTTGATTTCTAGTAGAAGCTTCATAAGATAGTAGTTAGATAGGTGAAATCACTGTGTTATTTTTTCCTCCGGTCAGATTTCCATCTTCGTTACGAAGTAAAGATAGCATCTGAGATGGATTACGAGCTGGAGATTTCAAATGTGTTTAACTTCTTTGATTGCTTCAGCTAGATGATCTTTGGCCTAGTAACCGTTTAACTTCTTCAATAGGAGGTACGGGGAAAGTGCTTCTCCTACTTCGTCTGCAGTTGGATATATTTATATTTCGAATGAATGTATATAATTAAAAGTTATTATATGTTAAATTTACTATATTTTAATATAAAAATAAAATTTTGATCATAAAAATCATTATTTTATTTAGGTTAATTAAGTAATTTTTTCATAAAAAAGCTTATTCTTGCTTATTTCTTCTAATGTTACATCTATTGAAATAATAGGTCTACTTAAAAAAATAATTAAACTTTATACAAATTTAAAATATCAAAAACAGAAAATGCTAATGAATCAAATAATAAAGGTTCAGTACTTTACTGTATTAAAGAACTAGAAAATGATATGAAAAAAACGTTATAACTTTTAATACATTATGCAATAAGTATCATCCTATCTAAATGTCTTTTATGCTATTTAAAAACTCTTCTTAAATCCAAAGAAGATGCAAAACTAAAGCTGCTAAATATAAAAAAATTACAGATTTTTTTAATTTTATATTAACTAAAGAAACTGTCTTAAGTTTTGAAAATAAAATCTCACCAAATTTATAAAGATGATAATTTAGAAATTTAAATATATTTACTATTAAATGAAGATAAAAAAGAATATTTATTTGTTACTTATGATAAACAATTTTTTAAGCTAATGATAGTTACAAATCTGAATAGGCTTTAACTAAGGAATATCCTTGAGAAAAAAAGGATAAAAGTTATCAATTCATATTAGTAATACTCTTTATAAAATAATTAGATATTTATATTTATAAGTAGAATAAAATAATAAACCAAATATTTCTAATAAAGCTTATAAAATTATTTATCCAAGTAAAAATAAAGATAATTATTGAAATATTAAATAAGTAACTATAAATATAATTGTTAATTTTTTTAAACAATTATATCGGCCAATCAGAGCCTTGGGGGTAAATTAGTAAACCCTATTTTATTAAAATCAGGTTCTTTGACTAAAATTAATATCTTATACACTTTAGTTTAAATTTAATAAAAATTAAAATGCAATTAAAAATCTCAATTTTGATTAAAAAATTCTCGGAACTTGATTTTCTTAGATCACAACCCAAATGAATATTGTTATATGGGGCGTTTTGCAGTACGTAGGAAGGGAAGAAACTCCAAAAAAAATTTTGAGATAATGTTAGTTCTGGACTTATTCTACTAAAAAATATTATATATACCACTACTTAAACTAAGGTTTTTTTTTATTCAGCAACCTCGAATGTGTAAAAGTTCAAAAATTTCGTATGAAAAGTGAGTCAAGATTTAGATTTAAATTTAAAATTTACGTAAGCTGGATTATTCATTTATCATCCAAACTAAAAATTTCCGACTGATCAAATTTTTTAAGTTGTTACACGACATTATAACTAGGAAATCGCTTGTACTGTATATAAAATCAATGAAGCTCTGAAAAAAAGAGTTGTTTTTAACCTCCTAATTAAAGTTTCAATAAAAACAAAATAACGCACAATGACAACAACCGACGCTTTAAACTTATCAGTATCTCCCTCGCCTCCTGCTTACAGACCAAGAGAGCATCCAGTTAGTCCAGTAGATGTAATACCCTCAAGATCATCGTCACAGGAAGGACATTTATTAAATGATTTTGATTCTGGAAACGAAGTTCATGGGATTTATAGTGACGATAATGGAGGTTATAGTCTTGTCACTCCCGTTGGTTCTCCCTATAGAATAAAAACTCCGAAAAATGTTCAGTCGTATAGTCCACCCCATAACTTTTATCCGTATGAAATCACATTTTAATCGCTCTTATATTTCGTTAGCCTTTTTCTCATTTTTTTTTTTTTTTTTTTTTTTTTTTTTGTAGTGAACACACATTTGTAGGGTGTTCTTCAATAATTGATTATGAGATAAAAGACAAACTTGGCGAGGGAACATTTGGGTATATAAATCTGTACAATTGTTTATCAAAGTCTTTACGTGCAATACATTCTTATTGTCAAGATACATCATTTATGATTCTTTTCTCAACAAAATCAATATGATAGTGAAGTTCACAAGGGTATTCATAAAAAGTCTAAGAATATAGTTGCTTTGAAGAGAATCTTGATGCATAATGAAAAAGAAGGTATTCCAATTACTGCGATCAGAGAAATAAAGATTCTCCGGCAACTTAGTCACACGAACGTCGTCACACTGAGTGATATGGCGTTTGAATATGGTAAAAAGATTTTATGTATCAAGTCGATTATAATTTGTAATAAATCTTAATAAGTTATTTATTTTATAAGGTGATAAGGAAGATCAGCCTTCAATATATATGGTATTCCCTTATATGGACCACGATCTAGCTGGTCTCCTAGAGAATAAAGATGTTCAATTCGCTGCTTCACAAGTCAAATGTTATTTAAAGCAATTACTGGAAGGAACCTTTTACCTTCATCAAGTATGTAGTTATACTCTTTTGTGGAATAAAAATAATTAAATCTTGAAATATATTTTAAATGAAATCCTTTAATCAGCAAAAAATATTACATCGCGATCTAAAAGGTTGGTTGTTTCATTTTTGTCCAAACAAAAAAAAAAAATTTGCCACTATATTTCAATTATAAATGTCTTGGAAGAACCTATTTTAAAAATTATTTAATTATTTATATCTTTCTAATCTTATATAATTTTTTTAGCTGCCAATTTATTAATTGACAATAACGGCATTCTTAAGATTGCAGATTTTGGTCTTTCACGTCCGATAATAAACGACAAATCATTAACTGGATGTGTGGTAACGCGGTGGTATAGGTCACCGGAATTATTACTCGGTGCAAAACATTATTCAATAGCAATCGATATGTGGGCAATTGGGCAAGTAATTGATTAGTAATTGATGACCCTTAATCGTTTAATGTTATGTTAAACTATTCATTTTTGTTTCTAGGTGCGTTTTTGGCGAAATGTTAAGAAGGCAACCAATACTAATGGGTTATTTTCAATTTAGAATTATAAAATATTATTAGCTTCATACCAGAAACTGAATTTTTTTATTGTTTTATAGGACATTCTGATATTCATCAATTAGAGATCATTTATAAATTATGTGGAACACCAACAGCCGAAACCTTTAAGGATTTGGGAATTCAAGATCAGCAGGTCGAACCTGAGAAAGATTTGCCTCGAAAAGTGATTTCTGAATTTGAAAGGTTTGTAAGAAAAATTCCTATTATTTATGATCGATTTTAATAATAATATATTTCTAGGCATGGATCACATGCAGCGGAACTAATGGATAAATTACTCGTACTTGATCCAAGACAACGATTGACTGCATTTCAAGCATTAGATCATGATTATTTCTGGACAGATCCTTTGCCTGCAGAACCCAAAGAGTAAGTTAAAAACATGGGGTTTTTTTTTGGAAATTTATTATAATTTTATTGATTCGGATTTGATTATTAGTTTACCACAGTATGAATCAAGTCACGAGTATAGTCGTCGTAATAAACAAAAGGAGAAGAAAGAACATAAAGTCGAGGAAATTTCTACAAAAATCACATCAGCAGAAAAACGTTCCGAAAGGCAAGAACGTTTTGAACGAAAAGATCGCAAAAAGTCAAAAAGGATGCGAAGTCTAGAAAGACAGCGTGATCCTCGCGAATCTAAAAAACGTAGTCGTGTATATGTCACGCGAACAGACAATCAAGATCAATCAAACAACAGGCGGAATTCAGTTGACGAAATGAAAGATAATTCGAAGCGTGGACGTAATAAAGACAAAAGACGTAGCCCAGAAGGCGACGAACAAAATGATAATTCTGATGCGCACATAAAACGTAATCGACAACGACATCATCCACTTCCGGAAAAACCGAGAACTACGGCAGATGTTGATAAAAAATGAGAATATCACTGGTTGCGGATCATAAAACCGAGTTAAAAGATCGAAAATAATACTTTTAATATATGGCATAAACTTTCATACATATTACAAAATGAAGTAAAGTACTAATGGTTTATTGGCGGGCTATAAACCGCGTCTTAGGATGATTTATATACTATTAATAATGCATATTATAACATCAACCCTTATTTAAAAAATTTTAATCTTAACAAGTGAGATGAAGTAATAAAGGAGTATAACATAAAGCACAAATCATCTGGCTCACGGCAAAGACAAAACATATATCCATTCTCTTCAAAAACTGTAAAATGTACAAATATAATTAAAAATAGCAATGTGTAAATTTGCAAACGACTCGTCCAAGTTTATTACATAATTCCTATTACACAAAAATAATATTAAATTAATATTTCACAGATATGGTAGATCATATAATGTTCCCTAGAATATTTTTCAATCCGCTTCAAAAAGCGACAAATTCAAATTCGCCAGTTCTTCCGTACATTTATCTAAATAAAATAGCATATATAAAAGCATTAACCCTTCAACGATTTTTGGTTGAAAGTAGAATAGAGAATAAATTAGAGAATGATTTGTTGTTGTTGGTTCAACATCCTCCTACTTATACCACTGGTAGAAGTGATAAAGGAAAGGGAGAATTCGAGAGACTTCAATTACAAGAATTTGGCGCAGAATATCATGAAGTAAATTATTGAAAGGGGGTTTTTTTTTGATTTATAAAATTAGTCATTTCAATCTTTATTATAATTATTGTAGACCTTGAGGGGTGGACAAATTACGTTTCATGGACCTGGACAATTGGTTGGATATCCAATTTTGGATTTACGGAATTATAAGGTAAATAAATTCTTAGGATTAGTAATATAATATATAATATAATATATATACATATTTGATTTTTATTATAGCTTTCGGTACGATGTTATGTTGCTGCTATAGAACGGATGATTATAGACACGTGTATAAAATATGGTATAAAAGCCAAAACCACCAAGGATACTGGAGTTTGGGTGAATGATCAAGAAAAAATATGTGCAATAGGTAAAAAAATAAAAAAAAAATTTTTTTTATCTTTATTCAAAAAATTTTTTAATAAATTATTTTGTTCATAAGGAATCCAAGTACAAAGATACATCACATCACATGGATTTGCATTGAACTGTAATACAGATTTAAATTGGTTTAATCATATAATTCCATGTGGATTAGAAAATAAACAGATGACTTCTATTTCTAAAGAACTAAGTAAATTAAAGGATGAGAAGGAGGAAATTATCGTGGAGGAGGTTTTACCTAATTTATGTAATAGTTTTGGAAAGGTATTCGATTGTGATGTTATTTCTCTCTGTGAATCAAATTTACAATCGAAAAGTATCATATTAAATTATTTAGAAAATAATTTGAATTGTATTCCTTATAATCGAAGTAATTTGAACAATTAAAAAAACTTATATAATATTAAACGTACAATTATGATTGGTGCAAAGTTCTAGCTTAGAAAAGTTTATTTTCTTCATATTTTAAAGATATGATAAGCCAATCAGGTTCCATGATATAATAAAAAAAAGTCTTTTTTTTTAAAAAAAACAATTCTCATCAGTTTCACATTTTATAATGACAGTATTACTTCTAGGTGTTAATTTACCTGATAAAAAGCTTTTTAGAGTGAGTTCTATCATTGCACGTAATTTTTTTTTTTTTTTTTACAATTAACAAAAAAAAAAATTATTATTATCTTTTTCTTAGATTGCTCTAACTTATTTTTATGGAATAGGACCTAAAACAGCACAACAATTATGTAGTAAATTCTCAATTCATAATTCATGTAAAGTTTCTGATTTATCAGAATCTCAATTAAACACAATTTCCTTAGAATTATCAAATATGACTTTAGAAAGTGATTTACGTCGTAAAGTAAAAAATAATATTTTACATCATAGAACAATTGGTGATTATAAAGGTAAACGGCATGCTATGGGTTATCCCGTAAGAGGTCAGCGTACTAGAACTAATGCGAAGACTGCTAGAAAATTAAATGGTAGATGGTTGAGAAAAGAACATTTTACCACGTAAGTATACACTTATTAATTAATTACCTTTAATTAATCTTTTTAACCCACTTTGTCTTTTTGTAGTCTAACGAATCCTACTGCAAGCATTTCATCCAATATTTTTGTGAAATCAAATCTTCCATTATTGTCACATTTCAGGCCATTTGAAAGATTCTTCAGTAGTAAATTCTTTGTTTAATATCACAATTTATTTTGTATGAAATAATGAAAATAATGAAAAAACAATAATGGTATTTAAAATTAAAAAGTGTTATTATAATAATAATGATGATAATTTTACGTCAATATTCCAAAAAATAAAAAAAGAGTTAATGATTATATTTATATGTATAAATTAAGGTTAACGAAGTGATTATAAGTACCAAATCGAAAATAATAAAAAGAACTTATTGATAATCCATTAGTTCTTTTGTCTCAATAATTAAATTATTCAAGATTACCAATATTCGATCCAGTTCTTCTAATAGGAGATCTAGACTGTAAACTAGGCCTTTCTTCAAATTCTGAATCATTTGCATTTGTTGATGCTCCAGCAGAAATTGTACTTCTTCGGCTTCGAGAGGTTGGTGTAGCACTTCCTTCCGTTTGGTCGTCATCTTCAAATTGATCTTCACTCTCTGTTGTTACCGTGTGATCATTGTCATTAGTTCGTGAAACAGTACTATATGAATGTGAATCATCATCATCTGTGACATATGATTCTGTATTGTCCCCAGATTCGTAAACTAACGCTATACCCGTCGGTGAAATTACAGAACCAGGACGCGACTTTAAATTAAAAATTTTATTAGTTAATGATAATAATACATTTTATCATCACGAAAATACTTACTGATTCATATTCGCTGTCCGATGTTTCATTATCATCCGGGTTTCTTTCTACGGTATCATCACGTCGACCACCTTCCAACCACGTTCTATCCGAATCATCACCTTGATTACTATCAGTAGTATTGTTTGTTTCACCCTCGCCTCCAGATGTGATTGGAGCGTTCTGTATAGCAATTACTTTATTTTGCCACCATGAGACAAATGACCTCCATGCGAAAATTGAAAATAATATTTCCCAGGAAAGAAACATGGACATGAAAGTAATTGCGGTGGGAATTGGATGGTAATACATAAAATATCTATAATATAAAATTTAATTTAATTTAATTTAATTAATTTAAATTTTAAATAAAAATCATTTTGAAGAATTAATTGATCTTAATAAAATACCGCAAGCCTCTGAAATGAGCATCCAATCGAATTTGAGCGTTATATACCTCAAGATGACTGTTTGATATAGTAATCAATGCTTCCGTTATTGGCTTTTCCTAATTAATTAAATCCAGAAGGACAAATTGTTTGTATTAAAAAATATAAATAAGTTATACAAAATTTACTTATATAACTTACTTCACTCTCAATCATATTTTCCAGCATAACAATTTTTAGTTTTTGATCTTCTTTTGTGAAACCTAACACCAAAGGAATTAATCGCCATAAAGTAGAAAAGACGCGAAGCATGCCCGATTGATATGTAAGGATACACTATATCAAATAAAGATTTTTGAAAATATATCATTTTCAAATAAAATAGTTTTTAATTTTAAAAAAAAACCTACAGGACGACTTGAAAATTGCACCGTTTCATTCTTGGCCCTTAATCCTAAACCGATCATAAAGTTACCTAAACGGTGAATCATATTCAACTAGAATTAATTAAGTTACAATCCCACAAATAATGATGAATTTTAATAAAAGTAATATGCTTGTGATATTATATATATTAATCACTAACCTAATGCAATATTTCTATCTGAATTAGGAACATATAAATCAATTGAAACATCATATGCTTGATCCGCAGTTAATAGCTAAGGAAGAAAAAAATGGATTAATTACTTAAAACGTAAAACACAGAAATATATAAAATTAACCTACGGTATCGTATCGACCATTATCTGTGAAATCTATTATTGCATATGGAGGTTTGTCATTTCTGAAAAATGATTTTAAGAAAAAAAAACCTTTTATCATGATTACAAATTTTCAATAATCTTATATATATGATCAATTAACTTACTCGTATTGTAAATAAATGGGCTTTACATGAGCAATTTTTGGAACATAAATCATATAAAAACCCAAGTATGCTAGAAATGCAATAGAAACTAAAATTACAACAAGAAGAAATACAAAAATAGATTTGACAGCTGTACGTTGTGTTTTTCGTGACGTGAATGCATTAAAAGTACGACTAAAGTAAGGTTCAAAGAGGTAAGAAAGCGGAGAAAGAAAGAAATTTATGATCTACAAAATAAACGAATTTTGTTAAAAGATCGCGTTAGAAACATTTGATTTAACGACCTAGTTCTTACCTCCAATAACATTGTGAATTTAAATCAGATTAAAGGTAAAAAAAAATGAATGTTTATGGATTGGTATAGTTTTAAAGTGAGAAAAATTGAAAAATATGAAACAAAGTTTTTGAAGAATTTTTCTATATATTTAATCATGTGTTTGGCATGTGAAAATCAAACCGCAAAAGTGGCTTTCTCCACACGTGATACAGAAATTAACGGCAAAGATCAGTGCAGAAATTAAAGCACGTGATAACGCATTTTCTTTAGAGACGAATAGAATTTTGGCATCGCTCAAATCATCACAAGTAAAATTAGTGAGATCGAAAAAAATCCTAGACATCATCAAAATTCACAATACTTCTATTGAAATTCTTCAAATGATATGGCTCAACGTTATGCAGATCGACTTTGACCAACAAAAGTGTGACCAATGATTCAGCTTCAACTTCAAGTTCGGATGTTCTTCTGGAAATAATTCTTGATAATTTTACCGTACATATTAGGGACTTTTGACTAACATTTTTTAATTGTAGATCAACAAAAATTCGCGAATATCATTTCTGTAGTCCGGGAACGATTTTAGGATAAGGGTGCGAATGATTATACTTTAGATCAGATGTATCGGTTGATATTCTTAAACTTGGGATGGGAGTAATTGGAAAAGATACAATAAAAAGATTTTACCATGGGGCTAATATAAAAAGCGAAAACTTGGAAAAATAGGTGCTTGGATAAATCACTACACTAAGGAACTGCTATATGAGTTAGGGCTCGTGTTCTTTCATGCCTTTCCTCCTTGAAACAGCCTG
This sequence comes from Funneliformis geosporum, assembly GCA_946474995.1. Classification (NCBI taxonomy): domain Eukaryota; kingdom Fungi; phylum Glomeromycota; class Glomeromycetes; order Glomerales; family Glomeraceae; genus Funneliformis; species Funneliformis geosporum. Next base: position 10,112 of record CAMKVN010001881.1, read on the forward strand.
TTACTTTATCATTTTTTAGTTTCATATTTTCTTAGCTCGCCAGCCCTTTCTCATTTATTATTTACGAAAAAGATTTCACTTCGAATTCTTAAACGTTTTGTGATGTAATACATGACAGTCACGTGTCAGTGCGAAGCATGTCCGGAATGTGTGACAGGTTATGCCGAAAAAATATTTTTTTTGGAAATGATCGACATGATGATCCACAGACAATTTCTACGAATCTTTTTTCTTTTCAAAACCAAAGCTTAATAAACTTAATAAACTTTATATTTAGACTTAAATATGGCAAGTTTACTTAAGGCGAAGGTTGGATTTTTGCAGTAAAGTTTGACTTGGACGCTTTTTTTTTGAAGAATGCGCCACATATTTTAAGCCATATAATCGGCATAACCTGTCACACATTCCGGACGTGCTCACAATCTAATGAGTAATCATTTTTTTCGCGTGAATTGGATATTATTCGATACTGATTTATTTATTTTAGAATAATATGGATAGGAGGGGAGTATGTCACGTGAATTGATCTTCATAGATTTTCGGTTTTTCAATACTTTATGTATATGTAACTATGATGTCAAAATAACACAAGTAATATAAAATATAAGATAAAACTGATAAAACTATCATCAACTCTCTCTGATAAAATATCATCAATTCTCTCAAAACAAATTTACTAAAAACTAAGCAATAAAAAAAAATGTTAAGACACGTCCAACAATTCACACCTAAATACGTCCCATTTAGAAGAACCTTAGTTCAAAACGTGAAAGTTAATGGTAAGTAAGAATAAATTTATATAATATTTAGCGGGACAACGGAAAAAAATAATAATACATTTTCCATTTATAAGAGTAGACCTTTACTAATTTTTTATTATATATGATTAACCCAAAGGCATTGAAGATTTACCATTCATTAAGGAAACAGAAAATTCTCAACTTCTCAAACTTGGTGGATTATTTTTACTAAGCGGAGGAGGCGCGTTTAGTGTTTTTAAGATGATTGAAAAAGTGATTAAGTTACTTGGTGATCATTCCCTAATATAAGTGCACAATTACTAATGTTAAACGTCTCATTCAATCCAGAAATTCGACAAACTTGATAATAGAATGGACAAGCTAGAAGATCGAATCCAAAATGTGAGTGATTACTTAATGATCATTCCCTATTATTACTAATGTTAAACGTCTCATTCAATCCAGAAATTGGACAAGTTAGATGTTCGAATGGACAAGCTTGATGCTCGAATGGACAAGCTAGATGATCGGATCCATAAACTTGCTGTAGACATGATTCAAGTGCAAACGCATCTTGGATTAACCGAACTGAAACAGGATTCTCCCGTTTCTCCCGGTTCTTCTCCCAAACCAAAGACCAAGTAAAATTGGATATTAGAATTTATCTTAATTACTAGACCTAGTTTATATATTTCTAAATCAATCATAATAGTCTAGTTTTAAAATTTTCATAAATCAATTACAATTAATAGTCTAGTTTTAAAAATTTTAAATCAATTATAAACCAAATAAAACAAGAAAATTATTTTATAAATTTTATAATATAAACCCGATATGGGCAACTTTATTAATTGTTGTTGAAAATATGACAACCATTTTTTACTTTTTCTACAGGTCGGTAAACGTAAAACTGGTGTGGTCCGCAGACATTAGTATATTTCACTTTGTAAGTAGAATAAAAAATAAGTCGTAATATTTTCCTATTATGACTTTTCTGTGTCAATTTTATGAATCCCGCTGTTTGATATATAATTTGAATATAAAGATCCCGTGAAGTTCTCGTTGAAAGATCGTCAAAACACTCTCCTTTCGGGATACATTATTAAATTTTTTTGTTTGTAATGCACTGACCAATTCATGTGCACTGAAACCTTTTTTTTATATTCTGAATAATACGGTTACCCACCTTCATAAAAATTTTATCCATCAAATGCAACCTGATTGTCAGAGTCTGATATGAAGGAGATTATGAGGCCTGAATGCGAAGTAGTAGGTAAAGAAAGCTCAGGACGGGTTGACTTCGCAATCAGGATATGAGGAATACTAAGAAATATTTTTTTATTTTCTTGGCATTTTTCGATAAATTAATACAAATTCTTTCAATCATAACAGGATCACTGAAGACAAACCACAACAGAATGTAGTCGAAATTTTCGCTCAAAATATCAAACAGCTTGAAAGTTCGTTCCAAACGAACAAGAGACAAGAGAAAAAGAAAGAGTGAGGAAGCTTATGATTTTGATTATTTATATGGTATTTTTACTACGGTTCGGACTGGAATTTTCTGTTTGAATGATGATAAATTATCATTAAGCATCGAATTTTCCGAATAAAGATTCCGAGGTGTGATAAAGGTGTTAAAGTATTTGTTTTGTTGAAAGACAATGAGTGAATTCACTCTCCTTCAAAAAAAGTTTAGAATAGAATTGTCGGAATACGATATATGATTATTTTTTCGAACGAAGTCCTGTCGAAAAGTCACATGATCCGAGAGACTTAATAAATTTCAGATCGTCTGTTTTATTCTTTAAATATATGAAGCAAAAGCGCTATTTATGACAATTAACTCTAACACAGCAATCAAAGTAAGCCTCATCAAGTATTGATTTATGTATAAACATGTTATAGTTTCAAAGGCAAGTTTAATGGCTCAAAGTCAATTGCGCCATTAATTGATAACTTATTATTCTACAAATCGAGCTACAAACATCTGTAAACCCCCGCTTGATGGTGAGCCCTTTTAACAAAAAAAAGAAGAAAAGAAATCATGAAAACACGGTTAGCAAACCCCAAAAAATACCAATGAAATTTCTCATATCATGTGGGGAGTCCTTCTTGGCACTGGGCAATTCCCATGTTATTTCTAAATATGAATAAAGTATTCAGTCCTTGAAAGTTTATCCTACCACTCCTAGTAATATAGCCTAAAAGATTCGTTAGCTGTTAGAGTTTGTCTGGCCACGCCGTTACGGCAATTTTCTGTTGTGGTATCGTTAAATCCTCTAGCATCCCATTGAACGAAGATTGCGGGATCATCAACGTTCATCATTTTTATCGCTTTAAGAACCAAACCCGCAGAATTTTCGTTGATTAGAAAGCCGTAGGTACTAAAACAGAAACAATTAATTCTTTACACATATTAATATCAGTTGTAACTTTCTGATATTTACTTACATATTTACTTTTAATAACGAGTTTCTCTACTTTATTTTTGAAAGATAAAGATTTGACAATGTTGAACTGATTTAATTAAAACGGTAGTTTTTTTTTTCACGTGATTAATTTGTTCACTTGGATCAAATCACATGACGCACCTATTTCACATGATTTCGTTAATTTTATACTTCTATAATGTTATATATAATTGGTGATTTAACGCAAATATAAAACACGCAGCCAAGGATTTCTTTACCAAAATTTGTTCCAGCTTTAAATGGACATGTAATTCCCGCCAAATCACACCCAAGAAAGAAGCTGGATTATAATCTTTATCAAAAATTTTAACAAAACCATTTGCATTTCGGAAATTTCAACAGGTAATGGTCCGAAGACAGTAGCTTTAAATCTTGTAGAGGATCAATTTAAAGTGTAATGGATCATGGCCATTAAAAGCGTAGGCAATAAAACGAATTCGAAAATAAAATTATTTCATGGTTGCTTTGTTTGTTTCGGTTCTTTGTTATCGTCTGATGCGTAAAAAGTTTCCGTAATTCTAAATGAATTGATTTGCTCGGATGAATGCGATTTTAGAATTACATTTACCTTTTTGGAATCCTTTTTAAAAACGTGAAAAAATCTTATGAATTTATTAAGGGAAACTGACGTTTGTAATTCTTCTCAAACAAAAAGCAAAAAAAAATCCTTCATAAGGAAATACCTTAAAAGGTTTATGTGGACCGAATTTAAATACATAAAAATATATATCGCCGAAGCTTTATCCTAATATGCAGATCATTTTCACGTTTTCGCATGAAAGAGGCTTGGGAAGTTAGTTATTCTTCACGAAATTTTATTCCCAGAAAATCTGAATAATTTCACTGATTTCGAAACGGATTCTCCCTTAATTCATTCTCATCAAATGATATTAAGCTTTCCTTCTTTCCCCACAGAATCCCAATGCTCATCAATCCAATCTCGCCCATTCATAGAATCGATTCCTCTGAGCCAATACTTCATCAATCAAACTAGGTGCTTTGGGATATTCTAAAGTATATCATGTGGATAAATTTCTCTCACCAATAACAAACACTACGGATGTGTTTTGCGCATTTTATTCGGGATGATCGAGATGATCTCGGGTGGTAATATCTTTATACCTTTATATTGATAAAATTGGAAATTTTATTTCTTGTTTCATGTGAGATGAATAACGTAGTGGCGATAAATATTGAGTTTTTCAAAGCTTTAAAAGAAAAGAGTTTCCTTGCTAACAAGACTTAAATATATTTGAATAATTTCTAATTTTCACGAAACGTATTTGCATTGTATCGAATTTCTCCAATCATGAAACGCAATTTTGCGGTTTTACTTATCGCAATCTTCTTCTCAAGCATCTTAGTCGGAGGCGTTTCCATCAACCGTAAAGGTACTATATGATTTCTTCCCTATTGAGTTCAATCATTTTATCCTTGGAAAATTTTGTCTAATCTTTCTGTTTTGTATTTATTAAGACCTAGCTAATCGACACCTAAAAAGAGGTTTGTAATTTTGAATTACTCTAAAAAATAGTTCTGCTCATTCACTTTACGATTTTTCATAATGATAACAATATAATGTACTGTAGGCTGCGGTATAGGTGATTACAATGAACCGAACGGATGTATATGCACAGCAGATTTTCACTGTAAGAGTTTTGTTTGTTGCCATAGTATATGCGCGGATAGTTGTTAATCTAGTTGATTCATATTATTAAGCATTGATAGAGTACAATTGCAGTGCAAATATTCTCGTTTTCTGCTTTTCTTCATTGATATTCCTTTCTATACTTTTTAATTTTTTTATTAATTAATTTATTAATTCTTAATTATTATAATAAAGATAATATTTTCAACTTCTGTTTTAACTAGCGAAATTATACACAAAATATTTTGAGTACTTTTAGACAAAAGTTTAATCGTTTTAAAATCAAGTTGACCGAAAATCTTTATGCTTGTAAAATTAGACTTATTCTGTAGAGAGGCAATATTATAGGTTTGATTATTTACATTGTACATATTGCGAAACTATTGTTATACTTTCGTATATTTTACATTGCACTCAATATTGTCTTCTTAATTGAATTTGTTAACCCTCATCGGCTAAATTCGGAGTTTTTTTGAGCGAATAGCCCCGCAAAGCCCAGAATCCAATATTATAACCTATCTTATAGTTTATTCGGCTTCGAAATGCCGAATAAGTGATTTATCCGGTATCACGTAATAATTATTTTAACTTATTTTTTAACTTCCCCAAGAAATAATTTTCTTTCTTAAATACTTTTCTCGATAAACATTCAATATTTTTATTTAATTCTATGGAAAATGGAAATATTAATAATGTAAATAATAACATCAAATCACAAGGTTTAATCACATTAGTATTTCTGTACCATCCACTGCAATAGTCTTTTTGGGTTATATCAGTAAATTTTCTAATTCAGACAATAGCTATTTTATACTAAAGCAATAATAAATAGAAATATCTAATGTATCTTTACCAATTTGCAAATAAGCATATATACTAAATTTCTGCTTAGCTAATAATTCTGCAATAGAATTCGTATACTTATTACTTAAACAGTTACATCTAATGCATAAAATTTATATCCCCTTAATGGTTTTGCAGGCAAATTTGCCTGCAATTTTGAAAATTAATAATTGATCGCCAAAAAAAAGGATCA
>CAMKVN010001882.1:0-16008 GCA_946474995.1 Funneliformis geosporum
ATCCATGATCGATGGGATCATCATTCGCTAATTGTAATTGGCGCAGTACTAATGCGTCATAACTAGACTATCACTAATAACGTAAATTTTATGGAATTGATGTATCACAATAAGACGATTCCAATAAATCATAGATCATTAAAATCTAATTACAGGTTACTAAGATAATATGATTTAACTTTTTGCCAAAATTACAATTTTGAACAATTTTATCAATTTTTGCATATATATATATTACAATGATTCAATAATTAGTGATTGAATTTTTAAGATTCTTGATTCCTTGGAATTTTCTCATTGAGTTGCAGCTAATACAAGAATTTCATGTCTTTTACATCAATAGGTGAAAAGATATTGGCATTTAGCTGTTGAATACTGTCATATCTATTAAGGCAAATGACGTAAATTTCATAAATAGATATGTTTTAATAAGATGATTCTAATAAATCATAGATCATTAAAATCTAATCACTGGTTACTGAGATAATGTGATTTAAATTCTTACTGAAAATTACAATTTTGAACAATTTCATCAATTTTAATATGTACAAATATCATGACGTTTCAATAACCAGTTATTGGATTTTTATAATCTATGATTCATTGGAATTGTCTCATCAATTCACATCTTATTTATGAATTGCAGGTCTTTTCATTAATGGATGAGAAGTTATTGGCATTTTACTGTTTAGAGAAATTTGCGAATAACATTTTATCTATTAATGCAAACGATATGAATATAATGCGATTAGATGCATCTTGACATGGTAATTCAAATAAATCATAGATCATTAAAATGCAATCACTGGTTGTTGAGATAATGTAGTTTAAAATCATATTTTAGAGCTGCCCAGACACTTTTAGCAGTTTGGTATACAAATTCAAAATAAAAATAAATATTTTCAAATATGCCTTTGAATAATGCCTTCTTTTTTGGAGTAAAATTTGAACCAAATTTTTATATGGAACATTTATAATATTTTCTTGTTGTAAGAAAAGTCAACTTTTTAACAAATAGATTTTCATGTCAACTTTCTTTTCAACAATGTTCCTGTTTCTATCTGAAAGGAGTATTTTGAAAAATATTTCGCAAAATTACTTGTTATATTTTATAATTTTAGCCAAGATTTTTAATTGGCTATTTTTTTTTATTTTTTTAACTAAATTAATTTAACAAACTTATTTTATTACATATGTTATATACCATTTCTCATTCGATTATTTTTATTAATAATATATTTGAGACAACCAATTGCATACACAAGCGTCTTGACTTTTTTAAACAATAAATTATGTTTTATTTTCATGTAACATAACTTTTATGTGTAGTACTAACCTTCAATTCAAGTACAAAATTCAATTATTTTTGATTTGCTTTTGTGACGCGCAAAAGATTTAATTGACATTCAAAACAATAATATCAAAACAAGAACATATTAAATGTAAAATTTAATATTTTAAATGACATTGCTCATTGTTAAAATAATCTATAATTAATTTTTCATAACTTTTAAAAATTTGATTATTTATTTTTCTTTTGAAAAATGAAATAGAATTTACTCTTTTCTACAAGTATAATACATTTGATATGGGAAAAGTTTTAATTGGAGTGACTCAGAATCAGTACTATAATTGAACATCTAATAATATTAAACATCAGTTCCACTTGTGAGTCAGTTCTTTTTAAATTATTTAAATTAATTTGTTAGTAATTGAATATTTATATGTAAATAAATATTAAATTAAAATGAAAAATAAATTTGCGATTGGTAATGTTTGTGTCACAGTAATTTATTAATTTAGTAATTTGGTATCGCCAACTAATAAATAGTAATTTTTAACAGTAACGAGAAAAATTTCTAATATTACAACTCCTTTTAATGAACATGACAAGTATCTTATTCAATGGCTGATGCGTGATCTTCAGTCTTTCGTAAATAACACTTCTTTTAGAAGTTTTGTTAAATTTTTTTTGTTTATACTATATTATCCCTAATTACCATATGACAAAAGTTAGATTATGTTTATACTGTATTTTATTATATAATAATATCTAACCTTTATTTATTTTAAATATATTTGATTATTTATGCTTTTATTATCAATTAACTTTATTAAATCACTGGTAAATTTTCGTTAATAGCTGATATTTGTACTTCTACAATATATCAGAAAACATTTTTAGAAATTAAACTTCACTATTTAGATTCTAATAGGAAATTTTATAATACAATTCCATTTACAATTAAACATTCTGGAGTAAATATTGCACGAGAAATTATACATATTTAGAAGAATTTAATATTTCTAGTAAAACATCACATTTACAACTAACAATGATTCTGCAATAATAGTTTATAGAAAAGAAGTTTCCTCAGCTTTTAACAATGAATTTTCTACAATGAATTTTTTACACTATTATTATGCCGCTAGGGTTAGATCAGTCCCAGCAAAAACCAGTCTTGGAATCGGTTTTCCTAATCTTTAGTCTGAAATTTGAAAACCGGTTCTAACTGGGACCAATTTATATAATTTTTGTATTTAATAAAAATGAGCCAAATTTTGTGCTTCATCTATTTCTATTTTCGATATTTGTTAATTTTTTTTTTAAATATTTCAAATTTTCCATTTCAAAATTTTTAATTTTCAAAATAATTTAATTTATAGTAAAATCAGACTTCAAGAATCGCAAGTCATAATTTATTTAGTTTATTGAATATTTTTATACTAGTGGTTAGTAGATCCGAATATCTGTTTATCTATATATATCCAATCTGTAAATAAAGAAACGGATATGAATAAGCTTTTATTGATATCTAGATATTTTTATGATTATATAGGTATCATAAAATCCATAAAATCTGCATAAAAAATGGATTTTTAAATTTTTTTTTAAAAATAAATTTTTGCAGTAGATTTACTATATCACTTTCACCATAAATTTAATTAAAAATTACAAAAAGCTATAGTTAAATTAGGTAACGGTGGCTATTGTACGTTTGAAGCGAGCGTTACGTCATTATATTTTAATGTTTTTAGAACATCTTAGTATAATGTTATGCTGCTGAAATAATTATATATGTATATATAATATATATATAACTTTTTTTTAAAAATCGATTGAACATTTAAATTAAGTTAGTAATATAACAATTATAAAAAAAGATACTAAAGTTTTTATATAAATAAGCAATTACAATAAAATAAATTGTATTAAGGAATCATTGATATTAATTGTCTTTCTTCAGTCAATCTTTCTTGTAACTTTTTACATATTTTAACACGCTGAAGTCTTTCTAATAAAAATGGTCTAAAAAGAACATTATTGAGAGCGTAAACTCAGAAAATTGCGATGAACGAAAGACCTGCAGCATATTCCTTTTCCTTAATATTTATTATAGCCTTCTTCAATGTTAGTCCTTGACTCTTATGGACAGCGATAGTCCACGTAAGACTAATAGGAATCTGTGTTCGTGATCAAGTTCCTTTTTTGCAATCCAAGAATGACTAATGGATGGAATAGTAACAAGCCTTTTACCTTTCTTAGTCACAATAGCTGGACCTGAATAATTATCAAACTCTATTAGAACTGCATTAGGAAGGGATGGAGGGCCCTGATTTTCTTCAAACACTATTTCACAGATGGTACTCATAGAACCATTAACTAAGTCTACTTCTACCTATAAATTGGCTTTGAGACTAACTGGCATATCTTTCGATAATAATAATTGCGCCTCAAGCTTTTTGCCATATTAGAATCAGTTTTACGTGTTTCATTACTACCAGTATGAATGGCATTGATTTTTGCAAATAGACAGTTTAAAGATTTCAATTTATTAACATTGAACTCAGAAATATCGACTTTCTGAGGTAAAATGCATGTAGCATTTGAAAATTGTTCATGTTCAATAGGCGATACAGTTGATGCATCAATGAACTTTTTAGAAAGTATTTCCAGTCATCTAAGGTTGATTCACTATCACGTAACTGCAGTAAGATGTCTCTAAAGTTACGTTGCTCATCTGAATCTCCTGATTGACATTAAATAATATCGAGTTTATAGACTTTCTGGAACTGATTGTATGCCATAATGCCATCGTTTGATAATGTATTCATCAAATGGTTTTTGCATATATTGGTTTATCAAGTACTGGTGGTAACTCACTAAAATCACCGATTATGATAACCAAATGATTACCAAAAAAATAGTTTTTTTGTTCAGGAAATGCTTGACGCAATCATATTTTGATTAATGAAAGCATCCTTCATCCAATCATACTTTTCTAATTAATAATAAAATAATACATACCATTTAATCTTTTTTGTAGTTATTTTAGACATTTGCCATCTATATCAAGATTATCAGCATTAGTAATCAGAATTGAAAGCGCTGAATGTATTGTTATGCTTTGAATATTAAACGCAGTAACTCTGGTTTGTGTAAGGACAAGTACTGGTAAGATACTGATACTATTGTTTATTGCAATCTCACAGAGTTTGTCTCTGATTATTTTAATTAGATATGACTTTCCAGTTCCTGCTGTTCCCATTAAAATGAGTTTAAGCAATTCAATTTGATAAGAATTTGTAACCAATTCATTATAATGAAATTCAATTCGTCTGAAAACTGCCATCTGTTTTTCGTTCAATGATTGCCTATCTACAGGAATCAAATTTTCAATATTAATAGTATTATCATTACTAATAGAACTATTGTTGTGAGCTTGTTGTATAAAAATATTTACATCAAAAAGGTCGAGATTAGGATTATTTCATTTAGTATTGCCAATCCAATCATAATTTCTATCAATACTACGTGAACCTAAGCCAGAAAAATTCACTTTCTTCCAGATCTTCGTCACTTTCTTCTTCATAAACAAATTCTTTTTCTACAGGGATCCAAGTAAATCATATTCATTTTCAATCTTTTTAAGATGTTGAATAAAGTGATCTGACCATAATTTAGTGTTATTTTCGGTCAATTGAAGGAAATTTCAGTAATAAACGTAAAGCAAAACTTTCACGTGACAAAATTCATTCCATTGTGAAGCATTATGAAGAGGTGATGGTCATAGCCAAATTTGAACAATATTTTATGCTTACATTACTTTCATTGACATCTATTAAAATTGTATTTCAGATAAAGCTGAAAAAGTGAGATATTTTCAAGTTCAATAGGTCAGTTCCAGTAATCCTGTAAAGATGTATGTATGGTTTGTCTGACTTCACTATTTAGCCATCACGGAGTTTATTTGTCATGATTTAGAGTAACAAACTGATAACTAGAGTGATAAAGAGAAAGCTTAAGAAGGAGATGACATGTTTCCTGTGCAGAAATATCACGTTCTGTGATGGTATGAAGCAATAACTTTTGAAACACTCTAAGTGACGAATCATCAGGTTTACTATTATCGATAATCTGTTTTAATACCTCTGAGAAAGCTTCTATCTTGGTTCTGCTTTACTTGCATATTTTGCAATATATTATAAAGCAGAATCAAAGTTAAAGATCAGTTTTAAGTCTACATTTGCCCGCCATCCTTGGAGTTGTATTTGATTATAAGGATTGATATAAGGGTCGTTTCTGGCTGTGATTAGCTCTGGCTGATTTTTTTTATCATCGATATATGTATTTTCTATAGTTTCTTTCGGATAACTGAACATACAATATTGTTTTCCTTTCCTGTTTACATGAAGACAATACGAAGTATTACATCAAATGTATCGTTAACTAACTTAATGTAATCCTGTATATTATAATTAATCTCTTCAGTACATTTCTGGCAAGGATGACAATCTGGTACAGACGCAAAAAGTTCAGAATTCATTGTAGTAACTAATGAATCTATATATTGTATCACTTGATTCATTTTTTCTTTATTTTCTTTAATTTTATCCTATTTAATTGTTGGCGTATCCTTCTGTTTTCTGATTTTGTGAACATGTGTACTACACGGTATTACCATTCAAAATAGTACCAATAATTCTCAAGATTCCATTTAGGAATTAGTACTTTTTCCAGGAATAGCTTGAAGTATTTTTCGAAGTATTAGGCATCAATATGTGGATTATTAATTAAATCTTTTCGTCTATATTGCTATTCGTCTTGTTCTATTGATAAGTTCTCTCCATACAGCATGAGCTTGTGAAGATCTGGCCAATGCAGGTTAGTGATACTGAAAGTAAAAAAAACCATTCCTTAATGTCCCAGCTGTTTAATCATATCTCTTAGTTCAATCTTCTCTTATTCCAAAATTGCTGAGTTTCATGCAAGCCCTCACTAAATCTTAAGTTTTTGTCAGCAATATGGCTATCTTTCTTAACCATCTCTTGTAACTCTTCAATGGTAAGTTATTCACTATTTAAACTTTGCTTTACATATACTTTGCCTTCTTGCAGTGCTCTTCATCACATCTGCGAATTTAATGCAAAGTACTGCCATCAAGTGTGCTATGCAAATCTGCCATCCTTGTATTTTAGCAAATATGAAAAATATTCAGCTGGTTTAAATTTCTCTGGCATATTCCAATCAAAGATTAGCGTTCCCAGTTGGATACAGGGTAGAAATGCTCATGCAATATATCCTGGAGTTTTAAATTTGTTAATAGGACTTCTGTCTATATTTGGCCACATTATAAATACCACATTATTGTTGTCTTTCATTCTATTAAGAGTATCAGCAATAGCAGATATTTCATTAGGAGATGGAAGAGGAGTGGAAACAAAATTACTAACTATTATATCTTTAGCTTCAATATTGTCATTCTTAAGAATATTGTCTTCTATCTCTTCAAGTTGAGAAAGCTGATCATTGACACTGCCATTGTCAAGTAAAGAATTTAATACTTTTTCATTGATGACAATATTAGTATAGTAATGGTTATATGCTTTTAACCAGTAAAATGCGCGAGCAATCTTACTACGATGAACATTAAAGTCTCTAAACGTTAAACTGTTTGTGAACTAATGATGAATAATAAGAATATCTAATGATAAAGAATGTCAAGGGAGTAGTATTGTAAACTCGAATATTCTTATTAGAAATTGATAATATTACCACAGTATGCATATTGACTCCTACAAAAATGATACACTGAGACTATTGGATAAGTCTGGACAATTAACATCTCCTTTATCTAAATAAGTCCCTGTAGCTCCTCAGGAACATCTCTTGTATTTATATTGCTTTCCAAGGTGAATTTTTTGTTTGATTCTTATTATCAGAATAGCAACTTTAACACATTTCTTTTACAAGATTGATTGATGGGAATCGTTCATTACTAGTAGAACAGTGTTTATTAATTATTTTATCAATCCTTTTACAAAAATTTTGCAATAGTTCCTGGTCAGATTCAGAATGTCATTATTCAAGGCTCTGGTTTTTATCCTGACAGTTAGCGTTCGCATCAATATTTCCCAAGACCGTTCTTGCCCTTTTTTTACGTATTCGTTCACGTTCTTTACTAAGTTTTGTCTCATGTTGTTCTGTAGTTTCTTCAGTAAGTTTCCTTCGTTTATTTTTCCGATCATGAGTATGATGCTTTTTATGTTGGTCAGAAGTTTCATTTTCCGTAGCTTTACGCTTTCTAAGAGTTTTAGGATTAATAAAACTAGGTTGGTCATCCATTTTCGATTTCATTAGTATTTTAGATTTTATTAATGATTAAAGCAAAGTTTTATTAATGAAAATAAATAACAATGAAAAATTAATTATTATATTTTATTTTATTTATTAATTGACTTTTCAATTTTTAGAAGAAAGAATTAGCGAAGACAATTTATTACAAAGTTTAATTTGCTAAAATACATCTTTATACATTTACTAATCCAAAGTTTTATGAAAGTATATGTTATCAATAATAAAGTATATGTTAACGTTTAATTTTTTTGGTATTAAAATTTTATTTAACAGTATCGAAAGTTTAATTTTTTTAACACTTATATAATATATAGGACAGACAAATATTAGTACCTTTTGCATAGAATATAAATGTTCTGATTACACCTAGTATGTGTGTGCAGTTATATGCGGAACAGACAGACAAACATTAGCACCCTTTTGCACAGAATGTAAATGTCTTCCGCTTTGCTTTAGACAATAACATAAAAATATAGAAGTATTATTATTAGACAAATTTATTTATTTAATAACCAAGCATTTTACTAAAAAATCTAATAACTCTAAAATAAACTGTAAGTATTAATCAGATTGCATTTTTGAAACTACACCATTATCTTTTGAAAAATACCTCTTGCCAAATTCTAATTGTTTTTAAGAAAAAGTAAATGCTTAAATGTAGAAGGTAATGATTGGATTTGTTTGATTGTCAATATATTACTTGAATTACTGAATAATCTCTTACTAGGCATTGATGTAGCAGGAATACATAAATAATTTTTTGCAAGATTTGATAAAATTGGAAATCTTTCTTAATACATTTTGTACCATTTTAAAGGACAACTTTTGAGGAATCGCTAAATAATTTGTTACATCATCTGATTCCTTGATATTTTAATAAATATACTTGTTAAAGTGAATTATAAATTGATTATTAACTTCATCTCCATAATTAAGACCTTCTTTATTAAGATCTTTATAAATTGATTCCAATTGTATTTGTGTTCTAATTTTCAAATTATTAGAAACAAATCATAACTCTAAACATCTTGGATCCAATATTGCTCCTATCATTCTATATTTCCTTGATACATCCCATTAATAATTCATAGATAGATATAAAGCATTTTTAATATTTTTTAAGATTGTTACAATTTTGTGATTTTTCAATAGTAATATTTCATCCCTTTAGATATTTAAAATTAATTTCATCTTATTAAGCATCTTTATTTTCAATATTTTTATCAAACACTTTATTTTAAGTTTATAATCAATATCAACTACTTCTTCAATTGAAATATTTATATTTTTTTAATTATTTTCAAAGCTTAATACATAAAACTAATAGTAGCATAATTACTAACACTAAAATTTTAGTAGCTTTAGTAAAATTTTTAAGAATGTTTGTTAATTTTTATAATGCTTCCTATTCTTCATCAATTAATTAATTTTTTTTTAGTATTCTATTATCTTTTCTTATTTTTACATCAGAATTAATACTAAGTGAACTTGCCATTATATCAATAAAATTTTTAATTTATAATAATTTTTTCCAGGTTAATTAAGAAAATTTATATTATGTTAATTAAAGATGGGAACTGTAATTAATATGTTGCAATTTTTAATGTTACAACTTACGTTGCAATTAGTTTTAACCTATATATATTGCAACTTATAATGTTGCAACATATGTTGCAACTAATTTTAGCTTATGTTGCAACATTTTGTAAATTTGAAATCAATTGCTGTATTATCTTTAGTGCTAATACATCTAAAGAATTTCATAAATAATGATCATTATCTTTCAAATTCTATTACTTAATTATAATAATTTTATTCAAATTTGATCATAATTTTCAATCAATTATTATGCAAAATTCTACATATAACTTAAAATTTTTTAATTTATAATTAAAATACATTTATAAATTTTATAATAATTCTATTATTTTTAAATAAAATTTCATTTTTAATAATTAAAATAGTTAAATATATACAAAATTTTTAACTTTAATTTATAAGTATTATAATAAATAATATTTAAATATATAAATAAAGTATTTAAATATAAATTTATATAATTTAATAAATTTTAATAATATAAAATAAATAAAAAAATCTATTGTAGTAATAAAAAGTAATTATATATTAATATAAAGTATAATATATTTATAAATTAATTGTTTTAATAATTTATCTCTTTATTTATATCTTATAAATGATTTTTTTCTTTTTTGTATTCAATTAACTTTTATGTTTATTTAAATGAGATAAAAAATAATATAAGTCTTTTATTTTTGCTATTAAAATTTATACTAATATTAATCTTTTGCTTATAATTAATTACAAAATATGTGCTATATAGTGTAATCCAATAATTCTTTCTAATAACTGATAGCAAAAATTATTTTTAAACTATTATCTATTATAATTGTAAAAATTTTTCATTAAGTCTTTATATACCTATAATTTGATTAAGCAAATCAATAATATTTCTGTATTATATAAATAAAGTTAATATTAAATTATAAAATTATAATAGTTATTTTACATAATTAAAAAGAATTATTTAAAAATGCACATATTATTCTAAATTACCATTTTTATTTTTTTTATTTCTTGATATCTATAAATTTATAGTTAAAGAATATGAAACAACTTCCTTTTTTATTTTTTTAGTTATAATTTCTTTTATTTAATTATATTCTTCAGATAAATAGATTTTGTATTTCTTTTCATTTAAAAATTTTAAAAATTTGTAATTAGGATCAAATTCATGAATAAATTTAATTAATACTATACAGTCAAATTTTGATACAGCAAACTCTTGATATAGCGAATTTTTTAAATCAAATATATTAAAATTACCTTACTATAGTGAACTAGCCAATTAAATTCTTTAAAAAATTCATTATAAGCTTATAACGAAGTTAATATCCAGATCATAGAATTTATTATATCAAGAGTTCACTATATTAACCTGAATATTAATAGACTTTTGATCTTTTACTAAAATTTTAATAAATTCTGATCACATTTATTTTTAATAGTTGAATTAGATTAGAGAATTTGGATAATAATTGATTAATTAAATTATTTGCTTTTATTTACTTTCTTTTATAAGTTTCTTCTATAACATGATGTTTAATTAAATATAAAATAAAATTCTTGTATAATATAGTATTGAAATAAACAAATTAAAATAAAATCAAATTAATTTCAGGTGATATAGCATTAGAAATTAAGGTAAGATTACTATTTTTTAGATTAATTTTATACAATTATTTTTGTAATTCATTTTATATATTAGAAATAGAAAAAAATATATTATCATTTCTATTAAAGTTATCTTTTTCATTATTTATAATTATTGGTATAAAACAAAGTTTTAAATTTTGGAAAATTTATCAAATGAAATAATTTTGTTTTTTTTTATTTATTTGTATGCTTTATTTATTTTTTCATTTAGAATAACAATTTTATTAAGTATATTATCATAATTTTCTTCATTATAATTAGACATATTTTTTACTATAAAATTAAAAATGTTAAAATGAATTCTTAAAAAAAAAGTTACAGTCAATAATTTATATTAAATTTTTATACAATAATCATATAATTATATCTGTAAATTCATAATTAATCTATAGATATAAATATCTAATAACTTAATCACAAATATTTGCAAATCTGCAAAAATTTATTTGAATTTAAAAATGGCTATTCAGATATTTGCATATTTGTAAGAATATCTGGATAAACTATTCACAAACCTAATCATTATCTTAAGTATAAATGCAAACTTCTTTCAATTAAAGTTTAAAAAAATTAGATAAATCAGCAAATTTTTCAGTTCAATTCTATTTAAAAATTTTGAATTTCAAATTTTTTTTGGATTATTATTCAATTTGAATTGAAAAAATTTGAACTGAATAGATTTAATTCAAATTTTCCAGATTGATCTGAAGTTTTAGTTAATAATGAATGCCTTTAAACTTTAGACATCTTTTAATAGAAAATAATCACAGCTGAATTATCAAAAAAAAACTTTTAAAAATCTAAAAGTTAAACTTGAATTATTAGAAATAATTTTTATTAAAAAAAAATTCTAACAATATTGTTTTTAACATTTCAAATGGTATATTTATTAAAAAAAAATAATCAAACTAAATTGTTAATGCTAGGAAAAATAATAATAGTAGTTATATTTTAATTATTAGTAGTAACTTTTATCATAAAATAATAATTAAGGTAACTTTTATTAGAAAAAATGATATAAAGCTATTTCTAATAGTTTTGGTGACTTTTATTATCATTATTTGTAATAAAAGTCACCTGACAGTCAAATACAACTTTGTTTTCATTTTTTCTAATAAAAGCTAACTCTAATACTCTAGTTGTAACATTTCTAATAAAATACTACTAAACTATCAGAAGAAGCTTTTATTATCATATTTGAACTTTCAGAGATAACTTTTATTAGTATTTCTAATAAAGTCACATCTGACAGTTTAGAAGCTTTAATTATCACTTTTTATAATAAAAGTCATCTAATAGTTAGTTTGGAAGTATCTTTATTATTAATTTCTCTAATAAAAATCACTTTTAACAATTTGAATGTAACTTTTCTTATAAAGTCACACCAAAACTATCAGAAGCATTTTTTATTATCATAGCTGACAGTTTGATGATGACATTTATTATCATTTTTATAATAAAAGTCACTCAAAAGTTAAGATTCAACTTTATTATCATATTTTATAATAAAAGTTTTCTTCGATATTTTGGTTTTTGATTTTTTTTGTTTAGAAATATCATTAAAATTATTAAAATTTAAAATTTTTATTAAATGTTTTGAGCCAAGAATTCTGTGCAGGTACATATGTCTCTTATGGAACCTTAACTAATAAATTTAAATCTTTAAAAAAAAAAGGACCCATTGAACATTTTTTAAATATTTAGGGAAATAAAGGCAACTGGCTTCCACTTGATTTTATGCTGTATGACAATACATCGCAACATACAGTATAAATTAAACGAAATTAATGATTTTTATAGTTTTCGCGGAGTATAGTATAAGAACCGACAATCACTTCATTATAATCATTTTACAGACGTAGGTATTTCATCTATTTGATGCCATTTCATTAGCGGTCGAATTTACGATAAGCTACGATCAATATTTAAACACGAAAGTTAACAAATACTAATAAATCTAGAATTGTATTTTTGCATTTAAACATAATAAGTGCTGAACAGACATTAAATAAAGTATTAATTTTAAATGCACTAGGATACTTAAATATAACCGGGTATTAACAGTTTGAGAATATTACCAGTTAGTACATATATTATCTGAAAGACATCCTCCGAGTTAAGCACGTATTATCGAGATCAATAATGGGTGGGTGTTTCGAATAATTATAAATAACCAAATCACGTTACAAATGGCGAACGGCAAGCAACCGAAAATCTTAAGACTTCAAAAGTTCTACAAAATACAACAACTTTAATCGTTTTCTTTTAAAGGAAGGTATACAGGTACATAACAATATTACTTAATAAGATAATTATGTTGAATTTATGAACGAAACTTGAAAGCAATATACAGCAAGGAAGGTATTGATAAGTCTACAACGAAAAACGATAACACAATAGTTTTAGAAATTGGTTCAAAAATATATTTTTTTAAATTAAATTATATTATGTATAACTTCACTGAATTATTTTAATAAATCAAATTTATTTTGAGAGAACAATTCAAAATAAAAATAATATACGCGTATTATAAATTAGAATTTTATTGGATACAGTAAAAATAATTCATGTCATCTATAAATATTACTTATAAATTATAAAGAAAGAATATGATAAAATATTAAGTATGTAAAATTAAAACTTATCTACACATATATATTTTATAATTATTAAGTAAAAATTAACCATGTTGATCATAACATTCTATAAATTCTATTATATAATAGAAGATCGTCTAAATTTAAAGTTGCTATCAATCAAATATGATTTTTTTATTTTAATCAAATAATTTAAAAAATCAATAATGGTTATCCTTTCATCGTGTTTGTCGATAGAATCTCCATAAAAATTATCGATTCGAACAAAAACGTGATCTTCTCTCAAAGGATAAGCAAGTTTTTTTTCGATTAACGATCTCAACTCACAATTAGAAATGTTACGAGGTACATTAATATTAATAGAAGTTTTTGCGTCTTCATAAGGAATACAAGCAATTGATTTGGTTTCTTTTGGATAACATTGTGTAGAATCGTGTTCGATATGATCAATGATATAATTTTCGGTTAAAGTATATGTAGGTGAGAAGGAAGCTTCATATTCGACGATATTAGACGAGTTAGATGCATCTTTATCCGGAAACGATTCAGGAAATGAGGAATAAATATCAATAATTTCATAAATTTCATCAATTTCCATTATATCTTCATCAGTTGAGAATGATGTAATTTCAGAAACCATGATTTCTTTGACCACAGCGATTTCTTTTGGTTTGCGGAATACTTTGCGTTTAAGAGATTTAAATGCCTTTGAGATAAATTTTTTAAGCTTATTGGAAGATTTATGTTGCTTAGGCCAGAATTGATCACCTTCTATTGGTTTCATATCAATAGAGCGGGAATATTCATTTGGGATAACGAACTTTTTATCAAATATCGAAAAGTTTGGATCGAAAGTAATTGTTTGCATTTTAGGTTGTGAAGTAGTGTTTTATAGAGAGATAAAAATTTTTACTATAGTTGTAGATGTTGTGTTTGCAAGCAAGGTACCTTTGAGCTGCCCTGCTTTTATAGATTTTGAGCAGAATACGTGTTAAAGTTGTTAATGATAGGTTATTCTTATCAAAGATGTGTATTAATTTTAAGAAATGATATCATAAATGCGTCATTTGACATAATTTTGTTAAAATTCTAATTCGGAAATATGAATTATTTGCATAATTGTTCAGAATGTTGACATTACACAATACATTATTTTAAATATAATTTTCATTTAATATGAACTTATACTTATTAATTTCGTATTAAAAACCCACAAAGAATGACGCAGAATCATATCTTTTGTGATCATACAATTCAAGATGCTGTATTGTATAAATTTTACATTGCGAATAATATATTCAAGATATACACCAATAATCAATGTTATATTCGTTCGTAATAATACATACGTAATTAGCTATGCTTTAACGATTTGATCGTATTGTCATGTTTGATATATATTATATATATTCCAAATCGTTAATCATGTGACCCAACCAATCAAAAGCATTTTAATAATAATTTTGCACTCGTGATATATTCCTTCGTAATGTAAAATGCAACGAACAAAAAAATGTCACCAATTATGTAATAACAATTAAATCAAAGCGATTGAATCAAATGCTCATCAACCTTGAATGTGAAAGAAAGTAATGGTCTTCACCTACACAATGCCTATATTAAATGAAACATTTCATAGCTACCAATTTAATCATAATCGCGGAAGAACAATGCAACAAATATGCGCAGAAAACAATACATGACCCCAGTAATTCAAGATCCAATTCTTTTTTATGAATTTCAAGATCAAATAAAATTTCATCATGTTAACGATGTCACTGTTTATTGTGGTAACGGGATTCTACCTTGAATAACATTTTTCTGATATGCATCGCTACAGCTTTGTAAATTTTCTTAAACACAAAACCTTGGAAATTGTTATCATTACCTTAACGTATATGAGTACATAAAAGGTCACGATGAAGTATGCATTTAAGGCGTACGTCGTCCCACTGACAAAGAGAAAACATTATATTCATTTTATTTCTGATCGTGTATATCTATCTCCCTTACCCACAAGCAATGAAAATTTGATGATAAAATTTTTTATTAACGCAGAATAGTAAGTAAAAAGTAAAAAATGAATTCTGACAATGAATATATTTTGTAATAAATGATAAATTATTATACAACTAATTTCCAAAACATATACGACTTCCCTATAGAAAATGTTGACCGTGTTTGTTTTCCAATAAGCCACGGAGAAATAATGAAAATATTCGGACGAAAATTTTTTATAGGGTTTGCGCAAACTAAAAATTTGTAATTGCGCAATGGGCAAATCAAAATCGTACGAAATTTGCGGAAATAAAAAATGGATGGCATTCCACAGATTCCGCAAATTAATTTTATTCGCTTTCTGTCACTCCCTCTAAGGGTTTATGCATAATGCAGGAACTTCCCCAGCAACACCATCAAAAAAGCTCGGGTCATGTTTTTATAATAATCTGACACACCGCGTTGTTAGTGATAGTCTAGTTATGACGCATTAGTACTGCGCCAATTACAATTAGCGAATGATGATCCCATCGATCA